>PVIC010013464.1:0-38038 GCA_004025085.1 Thryonomys swinderianus
GTCTTTCCTTTTTTCTTATATAAATGAGAAGTCTTTGGCTAATTTCTACTAAATTATTGGTTAAGAATCAAGGTAAATACATGTGTCATAATGTATCCTGGGGCGTCCCTCAGTAGGGCTCAAGTGCTCATAGACAGGCACTTGGAAGAGCAGTGGGCTGCAGGGCCTCGTCAGCTGACTTGCTGTGAGGAGCTGGAGCACGGGTAGGGCCGACTGAGGGCCGGGACCTCTGAGCGTGAAAGCAACTCCCTCCCCAGCACCTCCCTTTCCTCTCTACCTCTAGTCTCTATGATGTAAGCAGCCATCCTCCCCAGGAGTCTCCAACTAGCCCTCCTGCCTAGATGCCAGCCAACTGAAAAACAGTGGTCTCCATTAAATTGTGGGTGTTACCAGTGCATCTCCATGACAACAACAACAGCAAAACGACTAAGCAAGTATCACTGAAGAAGGCATCTGTTGTGAGATGCAATGTCAGCATTGTTTTAATTTGCATCTTTGGAATGTTTAGCATTTGTTCATATATTTATTTGCCATTTGTACTTCATCATCTGAGAATCAGCCAGTAGTAAAAGCCGAAGAGAGAGGTGGCTTCTCCATGATTGGTGGGAGTGTAGACATCAGGATGGACATTCCTCAAAAAGTTAAAACTAGAGATTTCACCGACTCAGCTATCCCACTTCTTGTTATCTCCTTAAAAAATGAAGAGAATCATGGGCACATCTGTGTTTATAGCAGCAGTTTGTCGTATTTAAATCCTGGAAACTGCCCAAATCCCCATCAACTGATGAATGGATAAAGAAAATGCAGATATATATATATATATATTCATTATAATGGATTAGTACTCAGCCATAAAGAAATATAAACTTGAGACATTTATAGGCAAATGAATGTACTATGAACCCCTCTTCTTAAGTGAAATAAACTGGAGACACACATGTATATATCACATTGTCTACCGATGTGAGGAATCAGAAGTATTAATAAGAACAAAAAATAGATATTGTGAAGCAGGAAGAAAAAGTTCAAAAGGGAAGGAGAACAAGGAAGAGGGGAAAGGAAAAGGAAGAGAAGAAAAAGAACAAAAGGGAGAAAAGAAAAAATAGAAAGTTTTTTTAAATAAGAAAAGGAAAATTATTTGAGGGGAGGAAAGAATGGAAAAAAGGGAAAAATCCAGATAATCATGTACAGATACAAACTGCCTGCAATGAATGTGATCTTTATTATATCTAAACTGTACCAATATACTTAATTAATCAAAAATAAAAGGAAAGAATTTATTGGCCAGGCATGGTAGCACACACCTGTAATTCCCGCATTAAGGAGGCTGAGGCAGGAGAATTACTGTGAGTTCAAGGACAGCCTGGGCTACATAGTAAATTCAAGACCAACCTGGATGACAAAGCAAGACCTTGTCTCAAAGACAAAAAAAAAAAAAAAATCTATTAGTTTTTAAGTATTTTTTTTTAAAGAAACAATACTTAAGGGCTGGAGATTTAGCTCAGTGGATCCAGCGCCTGCCTCGCAACCATGAGGTCCTGAGTTCAATCCTCAGTAACCACATACAACAATGCTGGGTGTGGTGACTCATGCCCACCAGCAATCAACACCACATACCACAGTGCCAGGCATGGTGCTCACGCCTGTAATCCCAGCACTCGGGAGGCAGAGACAGGAGGATTGCTGAGTCCCAGGCTTGCCTGGGCTACATAGTGAGCTCAGGGCCAGCCTGAACTACAAAGTGAGACCCTGTCTCAAAAAAAAAAAAAAAAAAAGAAAGAAAAAGAAACAATACTTACATTTCTAAGGGGCTTTTAAGTCTGAAAATAATGAAATAATGGTATTTCTCTAAGCAGGACACCCTCTGAGCCTTGTCTCTTAACATTTGCAAGATGAAACTCATGATCATCTTTCCATATGATACTGATTTCTTCTTATTTCAATTAACATAAACTCTGGCCAGTTGCCTAATGGAGAATCTGACAGGCTTTGCTCTTTTCGCTTAATGTCATGGATTCTTGCAGCAAATATTAAACCTTAGAATGTGATTCCTTATAAAATTCACTGACACAATTTTCGAGACATCCTTTTCTGCCCACTTGTTTATTGCAAAAGCCTCATGAGTGACTTTTCTACTCCCGGTTCTTTGCCATCCAAACCTATTTTGGGGCTTTGGGTGCCCGGAATCAAACTCAGAACCTTGCGCTTGCAGGGAAGGCCTCAGCTCACTGAGCTGAATCCCGGGCTGCCACCCAAATCTTACCCTTCCGAGATCAGTTCGTGAAATGGACTGAGTCCTTCACTGTGCGTTACACGCGGTAACGTCACGCCTCACCTCACAGGATGCGGCGCTCTCCAGCTCATCAGAAACCTGGTGAAAACCTCTGGAGTCCGCCCCTTCCTCCCCTCGCGGACTACCCCACACTCTCAATTCCGGCCACCACGGACTCCTGCTGCCCCTGTGAAATGCAGGGAGGTGGCGGCATTGCAGCCTCTGCCCTTAGCTGTTGCTCTACCTTTCTGTGTCTCTCCCAGATGCCTCTGAATTGCTCTAATCGGCTCCCAAGCCTCTCAGCTGTTTCTCATGTATTCGGTGAAGCCACGCTTGCCAAGTAGCAGAAAACTGCACCAAACCATCCCACATTTACCAGCTTCTTTCCCTGCTCTGTATCACTTTGTACCGCTGTTTACCATCTAATATGTATACAATTTGTTTGTATTATGAGACTCCTCAAATTGTCAAAGTGTAAGCTCTGTGAAGTCATAGGTTTCTTTATTTTAAAGATTTATTCTTTACTCTTCTAGGACTCCGAATTATCTGTTGCACAGCAATACATTTTGGTATTCGTTCATCAAAAAAGTGAATAATGGAATTGCTTTCAAAATTATTTTCCCTTCAAAAATAGATACTCATTGATAGCATATGCACATTCCTCATAAAATTATCAACCAGATGACAAGATTGCTACTGACAGATTTCCTCACAAAAATTTTAGTCTCCTTTATGTTTAACTTGAGGGGCTATTTCAAAAATACTGAGTTCAAGACCAATGGTAACTAGGATGTCATTTCCTTACTTTAGGTATCTCTCAAAATCTATTATAGAAGTCTGAGGCATTCCCATTGGATTGTTCCAGCCCACGTTATATCAAGTTTGAGCCCTGACTGTATATACACACATTTCTCTTTTGTTTTCTCCTATATATGCGCATTATTTATACAGATGCACAATAAATAATATAGTATCATTTTATCTATGCCCTGAACCAGTCATGATATGGGTTTCTATTTGGTGCATCACTTTCTGGCTACTGATTCCATGAGAGACTGCCTGCCTGACTGATTATTTAAGTGATTATTTGATTGACCAAACCAAAGCAAAACGATTATATTGTAAGAGGAATTATTTTTTCAACTTGAGGACAGAATATTTAATTAAGAGAATGGTAATTTTGTAATGCCTCAGAATTATAAAATATGTTGTGTTATATCCAAAAAACATCAGAATTAAAATGTGGAAACTAAAAGTATCTGGTTTTGTTTGACATTCATAAAAATAGATTTTCAAGAGTTGTCATAGTAGAAATTTATTTTGAAGATAAGGTTTTGTCTCTTTAACTGAGCTGGTTTGCTTATAATGTGACATTTTAATGATTCTGCTGATACTTGTTTCTGATATTTTATTCAGGAGACTAAGTCACTAATTGTCTCCTGAGAATCTTCTGGCGAATTATACTCTTTGTGGACATCTGGATTCTTTGAAGACTGAGTTTACTTTAAACTCCAAATTTGATAAATGCCACAGATTTCCTGAAGGTGTCTACCATCTGGGATGAATCTTATTTCTGTGAATTTTTGAAACATTTTCATACAAAACAAAGCAGTAAAAAGAATGATTTCATTGTCTTTCATGGAGCAAAAATAACACATCTCTTTTCCAATGCTGTTATTAATTTTTAACTTTGTGTAATAGTGTAACTGTCCATAGTAGCAGAAATGCCTAGATGTGCACGCTGAACTCTCTCATACAGTGAAGTTTCTACATTTTATTTCTATTACGTAATTGGTAAGGCAAAGGGAAGCTCCATTTGTATTAAGGGTTTGACCTGGGAAGTAGTCATCTTACACACACTTACTCTGCAAATGCTGATTTAACCACAAAACTAGATTTACTTACTTCATAGACAGTAAGTCTATTTGTAAAATTATATGCCTGACTGAGATCGCAATAACAGACTGTTACAAACAGCACAGGTAGAGTTTATTGCGAAGTGACAGATTTTCCGCCATGAAGGTGGACAAGTGCCACAATGGAGCGGCATTCGATGAAGACTCGGGTGCCAGGTACAGGACTATCTGGATGTTTCAAGGGATCTTTTCTTCTTCTTCTTCTTCCTCTGAGATCCTTGTGCTTTTCTAGGGAAAATGGGCTATGATGTCTTGCTAGGTTTCCATTCATTTCCAAGGTAGATGTTTCTCATTTATTCTATTTTGAAAACCTTGTCCAACCTCTTCCCCATGGTCTGGATTTCGTATAGTTCCTGAGCCTTATCAGCAAGCTCAGGGGGTGTTATGGTCTTTTGAGCTAATACTGAAAACATAGCTTATGGGGTATCTATTTATATAAATATATATGATGATTAAGGGAGCAAATAAGAAAAATCCCCCTCCCTTTTTTTTTTGTCAAGTAGCCCAGAGCTGGCTGTTTCCAAGCCGGCTGTTTTCAAACCTTTGGTCAATATTACCACTGCATCCACAAAGTTCTAGTTAACAAAACTCAGAAAATAAATTAAGACACTCCCAGTATTTGTGAGAGATTGGCCCTGGGAATACATACTTCACACAGATACTAAGATCTACAGATGTTTAAATCCCTTATATAAAAAGGTATAATATTTTCATGTAACCTCTGCTCATCTTCATATAGCTTAAATCAACTTTAAATTAGTCAGACCTCATATTATTTAAATAGTATATGGATACTTGAGTTTGCAAAATAATAGCAAAAAACAAGTCTCTACACATTTTATACAAATAAAATTATTTTATCAAAACTTTTAAATTCATGTTTCACTGAATCCATAGATTTTGAATTTGTGGATGTGGAAGGCCAAAGGTTCATCTTCACAGAATGGATATGTGTATTTTGAAAGTACCCACAAATCAGATGTGGAATAATTTCATTACACAGTACATATTAATAGTAATGGATTGAATCCATTCACGTGATACAAATGAACTCATCTAGACACAATATGATTTAGTTAAATAATTAATGATAATACATTATTTGATTGATTTCTTCTATCACTCATAGAATTTCTAATTATATGCTATGGACTTTGTACTCTGTATTGGTACTATAATCAGCTTTTTCATAGGTAATTGAATAATTAATTAAGAACAAAAGAGAATGAATTATTAAAAGATCAAATGATACATGAAGAAGAGATTATGACATTATAAAGACCATTATGTTCCATAATATACTTCATTAAATGATTAATCATAAATGTATTAATAATGGTGGTATATATTGTTGAGAAACAAGGTATTTATGTATTTCAAATGATTTTCCTATAAAAATTACACATTGTAATGAATTAAAAGTAGCATTACAATAGGAAACGTGTCCAATTAAATATATTTACCATTAATACTGGAATGCACACAGTAGGATCATGTTTCCTGGTATGATGTAATAGAAAGGAAACAATGAGAAACTGTCACTTCTCTGACATCATTTGTGACAACATGGGTGGAGCGAAGACCATCATGTAACTGTGAATAAGTCAGACAGAGAAAGACAAACATTCACATATGGAGTACGCAGGGTGAAACTCGCAGAGTGTGTCCACAGAATGGAGGTCACCAGAGACCACAGAGGGTACAGGAGGACGTGATGGCATAGGCTAACCAATGACTATGCTAGAAAAGCCAGGGACATGGAGAGTTTCCACTGTGGAAACGTACAGTAGTGTGACCAGAGAGAACACACACGAGCTGTGGGTCTCTAAAGTCTAGAGGAAAGTATTTGGAATATCGTCACTACCATGAAATGATAAATATTTGAGGAGACAGACATGTTCAATCTGATGTGAACATATGCACACCACTACTGAAGAATCAAATGGTATCACATGAGTAGGTATAATTTTTGTGAGTTTATGGTTTAATTAACAACAAATTTAACTTTTAAAATAAAAAGGTAAAAATAATTCCATTTCTGAAGTGGAATACTTTCTTAGTAAACTTTTGTCCCATAAGATTGCTTTTACAACACTCTCATCCCATAGTAGGTGGAAGGAAAAGAGGGATGTGAAGGTATTGTCATAATTTTTCCCCACAAATTCATTCAAATGGAGAAAAGTCTTTAGCAATGAAGGAATGAAATTTCAAATTTTCAAAAAAAATATTTTTGCAGTTTCTAAAATTGTCAGGTAATTTATTTGTATTTTTGTTATATAGAGTTATCTGTGATATATACATGCATAAATTATACATGTATTTTAATTCTACCTTATATCCATAAATATATGTGTGTATTATGATCTTACATTTTTTTGTAAGTTAGGCACAGTACCACTTGAGCTAAATTCCCGGCCAATCTTACATTTTTTGAATGATAAATTTACATACATTTATTTTTTATTATTATTCAGTTATGTATTATTTACTCCAAAAATAATGACTTACAACATACAAAGATAGGAAATATTTAATGCATTTTTGACTAAAAATAAAAGACATGATACCCAAAGATAGAAAAGCAAAAGCTCAATCACTACGAACTAACACTGTTTCAGGCAGTCCTGGCCAAGGCGCAGGGCCGTAATGACTGCAGCTGTCTCTCAGGGGTGTGAGAGCTGAGGCCTTCTCAGCTGGGAGCTCTCCGTGAAGTTCCTCGCAGAAGGTATCCTATCAAATCATTCCATGTAAAGAGGAAAATGAGAATGAGGAAAAGACAAGTGAAGTGTCTCATGACTGGCTGTGAGAGGGGAAAAGTCACCCGAGAGCTGACAGCTCATGGCAACCTGAAGCTCACCTGTGGTGCTCCTGGCACAATTTAAAACACATCAGAGCAAATCACACTAACAGAGGAGGTCACTCCACGACCCAAATGGAACAAGACAAAAGCACAACCTCTAGAATTGTGTCTAAAAATGGACAGCAAAGACAAAATGCACACCTTTTGTAACATAACTATTAACTGATGGCCACTCAAAATCTGCTTTCTTCCTGACTTCTGGGGAAAAAACCCAAAAAACAAAGAACTATGCTCCATCATCTCCTTACTGCCTCCATCTTCTGACATCGCACAGCCAAGAGCTGACGAGCCTGACTCCTTCACTCCTGCACGAGCGAGGGCACGCTCCCAGCCAACACTCTGAACGGACCGTGTGGATGTGCACATTTTCCCGTAGTGTTTACAGCAAGTTGTTACACCGCCATTTTGACAATGGATGTGTTCCAGGAAGCTTTTGGAAACATGCCTTTATCATTTGTAAAATATATGGTGCTGTAGTTTTTAATGACAAGCACCGTGTCTGAAAAATGGAAATAAAAACAGCAGAGGACTGGAAACATCTTTCACTGATAGAACACCTGCCACGCACATCCCAGGCCCTGGACTCCATCCTCAGCATTCCAAAGCAAAATCAAAACAAGACAGAAAGCAGGAGCTCCCCCCAGACAACACGAGCCTGGAGGTATGAATAAGCACCTAGGATAATGACTTATATTTTATTGTAAGGACTCTATTCATAATTGCTCAATATTTAGTAGAGTCAACCTTCTGTTTTGTAGAGCACATTAGTCTATTTTCTCATTGCTAGGCACTCCACAAAGAATGGCTGCTATGTTGAAATGAACTAGCAACAAATTCTGGTGAGGCTGCGGGTAACAAGGAGCCCTTCTCCACTGTTGGCGGGAATGTTGGTGCAACCACTGTGGAGATCATTGTGGAGATTCCTCAAGATACTAGGATTAGAGGTCCTGTTTGACCCTGCTATTCCCCTGCTAGGTACATTCATGAAACAGTTAAAGGATTTATATCACAATGACATATGTGTCCTCATGTTTATAGCAGTTGAGTTTTTGAAAGCTAAATGTTGGAAACAATCCAAATGCCCATCAATTGGAGACTGGATAAAGAAGAAGTGGTGGTTTTGTTTGTTTGTTTTTTAAATGAAGTGGAGCATTATTCTGCCATAAAGCATGATAAACTTGAGTCACTTATACTCAGATGGAAGTACCTGAGGAATACTCATTAGTGAAATAGGTCACAGATGTGTACATATCATGTCTTTTCTCTTCTATGAGAAACTGAAGATGTAAATGAGTTCTAGAATGTATGATAGATATTGTGAAATAGAAAATATTCAAAGGGAAAAGGGGGGTAGGGTAGGTAATGAGAGGAAAGAAAAAATGTGAGGATCAATAAAAAGGAAGCAAAGCTTATGCTTATAGGAGGCAGAGGGTTGTAGGTGGGGCAGAGGAATGGGAAAAAATGCTTCATTCTCATTAATAGTGTCATACACTGGTTCAGATTCTCAGTGTCAAGCGTGATCCTGATGATATATATAACATACCTTAAAATCAATTTTAAAAAATAAAATGCTGAGCCTTGGAACAAGTAATGAAAATAGGGCAGTAATCCTAGTAAATACTATAAAAATGTTACAAAAGGAAAATTTACATAAGGAAGCCCAAATGGCTGATAAAAATATGACAAACACTACCACTTTTCATGTGAGAGACAAATAATAACGATGAGATGGAAATTTGCTTATTGGTACGATAGGGATTAGAAAGTAAAACAGGTATCAATCTCAAGACAGAATGGTGGGGTACACAATTCTTCACACATTGTTGCTGACAATCGAAACAGTCAGTCCTTTGCCACAGAGTATGTCCTTTGTTAGGAAAAGAAAATGTACTTTCCATGAATCATCAATAACACATTTATTTACACACAGCTGAAAAGCACAGCAGAAGTCCCAGCAAAAACACCATTAGCAGACAGTGAGAAGCAGCCAGAAGTTCATCAAGATAGGGATAGATCAATAAAATCTAGTGTAGAATGAGGTGAGAAAAAGCATAAAGAATAGATATGGAATAAATGAATTTATGTTCCCACTGACAATGTGGAAAGGCTCCTCTTTCCTGCAATCTTGTCAGTATTTGTTGTTACTTGCTTCCTTGATGAGATCCAATTCCTGTGGGGTAAATGTCCATCAAACACAGACTGGACAAAGAAAATGTGCTGTTTTTATGCAGTTGACCCCTGCTTTGCCACAGATGCAAACAACTGATGTGTAAGAAAGTGGATGAACATTAAGATATTATAGGAAACAAATCATAAACATGAACTTACATTTCACATAGTTTCCATTATCTGAGAAACTCAGAATACAAAGATACATCATGATAGAAATCCATACAACAGGAAAAGGGAAAGAAATCTTTTGCAAAGGAGAAGATAACCAAGATATGGGAGAAGAGAAAAAAAGAGGGGATATAAAATTATGTACATACACCAACATCCCAGGAGAAATATGATCATTATATATTGTAAACATACACCAATGAAAAATAAATACTGAACAAATTGCATAAAATAAAGCACTCATAACTCCAAAATCCTGCACTATGTATTAAAAAGGGGTATAGAAAGTCAGAGTGTCAGTTCAGTAGAGGAAAAGAGCTGAAAATTATGAATAAAGGGGAAACATAGTGGTGGATGATTATAACATGCAGAGAACCAAACATTGCAACTACCACGGTTCTATAATGAATTCTGAAAAGGAAAGTCAAACATAGCAGAGGGAACAGTGAAATGTAAGCTGGTTGTTTAAGAGTTTTCTAAATAAATAATAATCTTAGAAGAAATGAATCTGTTGCATATGGCCAGTGTAGGAAAAGTATAGTTCTTAAAAAGAGAATACCAGCGCAATCTGGGTGGTTTTCAATAGGAAACAAAACGAGACCCTGTCTCAAAAAAAACCCCAAATTTTAATATGAAAGAATATATAAATAATTATAATTACAAATATGTATCCATTTTGTTCACAATGACAAATTTATTTTTAAATGAAAATAATTTTTAGTTTAAAAACTCTAGTTAAAAAGGCATGTATTCCAAAATTGCACTAAATTCTAAAACCTAAAATCATATTCAAAACTGCTTATTTTGTAAGAATATATCTTTAATTTTTACTAAGGAATACTATGCTCCCCATGTCAATCTCAAGGAAAATATTCTTTTAGCAGTTTTAAAGATTCAGGTCTTATGTTCAGGGGAGAACATTTTTTTTTTTTTTTTTTTGAGACAGGGTCTCGCTTTGTAGTTCAGGCTGGCTCTGAGCTCACTATGTAACCCAGCCAAGCCTCGAACTCAGCAATCCTCCTACCTCTGCCTCCTGAGTGCTGGGATTACAGGCGTGAGCTACCACATCCGGCACTGTGGTATGTGGTATTGATGGCTGGTGGGCGTGAGTCTCCACGCTCAGCACTATATGTGATTACCGGGATCGAACTCAGGAACTTGCGCTTGTGAGGCAGGCGCCAGAACCACTGAGCTAACCCTCTGGCCCCAGGGGAAAACATTTTTGAGTTGTTTATATTATGGTCTAAGATAGGGTCCAATTAATTTCTTTTACATATGTATAACCAGTTCACTTATTGAAGATACTATCTTTTCTCTCCTGTGTTTTGTTTGTACACGTTAAAATTTATTATAGTTAGCATTGTATTTAAACAAAAACAATAATATTGAAGACAACATACTATTTTTAAAGTAATTCATCTTATTAAAAACAAGTTACTCTTGGATATAAAAATTGTTTGACTCAATATAGTAGCATTTCCAATCCTGCTTTGTGTTATCAAAAAGACAATGTTTAAAACATAACCAAAGAGTTTAGTTTAAACAGTGTCTGTCAAATGCTCAAATTTATATCTTGAGTTACTTTGCTTCACATATGTAAAGATTTTTAACTTTATTTTTATACATTCTTGTTGAGAAAAACTTTATCATATTTTGACACCAGGACCATCTAGATTCTTTAATTCACGTATTTTCATTAATGAATTTTCTTTTATTCTTAAAGATATTTAAGGTGGACATACAATTCATACTGTCCTTATACTTCTTTATACTTAATATGCAGGATTTCCACTTTTTTATCTTGATTTTCCTTTTCAGTCTGTAATTTAGTACCTAGAAGCTTTTTATAGATTAATTATACTTTTAAAAAGATTACTCTATTGATAAGTACCAGTAGTTTGTAAAGAATTTTGGGTAATTCAGACAATACTTAAATCTTCTCAGTTTACAAAATAAAAAATATCTGATACCAAAAGTAACTCTTGCAGTCCTTACGGCTTGTGTTTAATGTGTTTACTTTTAGAATTCCCTCATTCTGTGAATACTGGTTGATTTGACCAAAGTCCCAAAGAGCCCTCTGACTTGTGCCAGTGAATTTTACCCTTTCACTTGGCTGTTTTCACAAGACTGAAGAGAACTCAGTGGTTTCCCAATATAAGTGCTAGTTTTCCAAATTTTGACTTTTTTTTTTTTTTTGAGGCAGGGTCTCACTTTGTAGTTCAGGCTGGCCCTGAGCTCACTATGTAGCCCAGGCAAGCCTAGAACTCAGCAATCCTCCTGCCTCTGCCTCCCAAGTGCTGGGATGACAGGCGTGAGCCATCATGCCTGGCCCAATACCTTTGATTTTTTATCACATGTTATACATACATCAGTCTGTCAAGCAAAATGGCATGTGTCATTATCTAATTTCACAAATTAACAATTACATTTTGGATTAAGTAATCTTACACAAATCCTCAAATGACATGTGTAGTCAGTCATTCAGAAAATTTTTATCTAAATCAACTCTGTGTCATTATTTGTTGAAAAATAAATTCCTCTGCTTTTTTTGATTTGTAGACTTCATATTTACAAGGGAGACAATTGAAACAGACTGCTACTCTTGGCATTGTTAATGATGAACTTGTAAATTTTTTGCAGTCAAGAAAATAGAGAATGTACACTAAAATTTAAATACAAATAAGAAAAAGTTAGGCCTGTTTTACTGCTGATTGAAGACATAAATTACCTACATTGCTGACGTGGTTACAGCAAAACATCTGCTTCTGGATTATAAACCAACAATGTTTACACACTTTAGGAATAAATAAAATATCAATAAATCAAATACAGAATAAATATATGACTTTAACATAAATTAGGTATAATAATGACATTCAGAATCAAGGACAGTGAGAGGACAAAGGTCTTATTTGTAGCAAAAAAAAAATGCTAGTTTTCCAAATTTAAACAGACCCAGATTTTTAAATATTCAGGAAATATTAGTTCTTAATATAGTGCTCACTAACAATGTTTATAAATGCATTCTGATACTATGGTTTACTCATGAACACTTTTGAGAATAAAACTTTAACATATGGATATGTTTGTAGGAAATTAGCCTTACTTTAGAAGTGGAATATTTATGTATATACGTGCTAGGAATTGTTCATTAAATGTAAATAATATGCAGATTTCATGGAATGCTTCTTAGCTTCAAAAATTTGTGCTAAAATAATTTTTAGATGTAAAAAAATATATTTGCTCTGCACGTGCAGGAGGAAAGAGAAGAGTGATTCTCTGTGACTATATACATACATATATATATATATATATCTGATGTTTTGATAAATCCCTCATAAATTCAAAACACGAGTAGTTCAGAAAGTTATTTCACATATGTAACAAACTAAACCCCATTGGTAGTAGCACAACACCCACAGACCACTGTTGCCTGCCTTGGCCGGCACTGGGGCCACAGCTTGCCCGGCCGCTGAGTGGCTGGGGTTACTGCTGAAGTGCACAGTGCTACTCCAGGACAAGATCAAGAAACAGTCAAAGGGAAATGTGGTGGAGGTGTCAGTAATGAAGGGTAAAGAAAAAATGCGACGGTAACAAAAAGAGAAAGCTTACATATTTAGGGGGTAGGGGGCTGTGGGGTGGGTAGGGGAATGGGAAAAAATGAGAATTAAATTGTTTAATACACTGGTACAAATCCATGCCCCCCCAAAAAAAATATAAAAAAAAAAGTATTAAAACTTAGGCCTGAGATTTAGCTCAGTGGTTCCGGCGCCTGCCTAGCAAGCACAAAATCCCTGGTTAGATCCCTGGTAACCACAGACAACAATACGGGACTTGCTGACTCACACTCACCAGCAATCAATACCACATAGCACAGTGCAGGGCATGGTGGCTCACGCCTGTCATCCAAGCACTCGGGAGGCAGAGGCAGGAAGATCGCTGAGTTCGAGGCTTGCCTGGGCTACATAGTGAGCTCAGGGCCAGCCTGAACTACAAAGCGAGACCCTGTCTCAAAACACAAATAAAGAATTAAAGCTTGATTTATCCTTTCTACTGAAAGTGTACCACCCTCACCCTCACCTCATAAACTTTAAAAAACCTTGTCGAAGTATCTTAAATTGGGAAGAGTAGCATACATACACATATTATTTATTTAGCATATTTTCATAGGAATTTAATATTACTTATATTACTCATTCCTCATTTGATTTATTTTTTATACTCTCAAGCTGACTTCTATATCTATGTTTCATATGTTGCAGTGTTAATATTCTGTATGCATTAGAATATTAGCATGTCAAATAAGTTTCCTAAAGGTGAAAGATTCTCCTCGTTTTGTGAACTTCACTAATTTTCATGGTACTATACAAAATTTTCCTGCCAATATCTTGTTTTGTTTACATAGGATGACACTGTAAGAATGATTTTTGTGCTCTTTTGCATGTTTTATATTTTATGTGACTAATTTATTCATTTTATGATTAAAAATAAAATTATGTTTGAAAAACATTAACTTCAGGTATTTCTTAAGACGCAGCATTGGTGCTGTAGTAAGTCAGGGGATATTCACTGAACGCCTCTGTCTTCTGAGGCGCTGTCTTACACGTGAAGATGACAACAGTGACGTCATTTGTTCAGGAAACACACAGCAAGGCATCACAGTGAAGGGAGCGAGGTGAGCTTTTGGAAGTCAGGAAAGATACTTTGCCCAAAAGGAAAGAGGTTTGTGAAGTAGTGATAGTCCAGAAACAGAGTGAACCGGAGAAAGTCAACAAAATGTCTATCCCTTGGGTAAATTAAAACTTGAAGAAGGTAGATTCTGGGCCTCTTTCTTTTCCCTTTCAGCACACTGGATTAGGGGTGGTGTCATACATCCCTCCTGCCCAAGTGTCCGTCCCTCGTACCCCCTCTTCTGATCTCTTTGGGCAAATCAAGTCAAACTGAGGCTCTCATCCATTAGCACAGATAATTTTAGCTGTGTATGACTTTGACCGGATGAAACTCCACTTTTAATTTCCAACTCTAATCAAAAAAAAGTTGATGGGGCTGGAGATTTAGCTCAGTGGTTCTAGCGCCTGCCTCACAAGTGCAAGGTCCTGAGTTTGATCCCCGGTAACCACGTACAATGCTGGGCGTGGTGACTCATGCCCACCAACTATCAATACCGCATACCACAGTGACTGGCGTGGTGGCTCACGGCTGTCATCCCAGCATTTGGGAGGCAGAGGCAGGAGGACTGCTGAGTTTGAGGCTTGCCTGGGCTACATAGTGAGCTCAGGGCCAGCCTGAACTACAAAAAGCGAGACCCTGTCTCAAAAAAAAAAGAGGTGATATAATTAGTTGGCCTGGGACCCCTCAACATTTTTTCTAAAACAATTAAAATAGCACTGTTGCAGATAGGTATATTCTTGTGTAAAATGAATTATGTTTTATAGCTACATTTCCATAACCAGTTTTATTAACATATTTCTACTGATACAAATAGATAAGTATTTCTAATTTTAACCATAGACTAATATTTCATTTCTAATATGGCACATTTTATTCATTAACTACCCTGATTCTGTATATTGTTTTTCTTTTCCTAATATTTCCAAATGGGAAGACATTGTCAAGCATGCTCTTAAGCATGTTTTGTGAAAGCTAAGATTTGTACAATTGTCCTGACATAGGGTGGGCTCATTTTCATTATCGATAGCAATTTCAATTTGTCTTCTAGTTGTAGATCTAGATAAGTCTTTTCAGACTTTTGGAGTTTATAAGGGAAATCTTCCAGTATCATCTCAAATTCAAAAGGATGGATGAAGATTTAGCTCAGTGGCACAGTGCCTGCCTGGCAAGTACAAGGTCCTTAGTTCTCTCCCTGACATAAACAAAATAAAACAAAACAATGAAACATTTAATGGGATTGGGGTTCAGCTCAAGTGTAGAACACCTGAGTAGCATCTGGAAGCCCTTGGATTTAATTCCTAGTACTGTAGGTAGATATATAAATGCATAAAATACTGTAAACTGTTCAGAGTTGGTGGAAATCTTCCTTAATGTATTGCTTCAAAATGTTTGCTGCTCAGTAATTCAAAAATATTAGGCCTTCAAGTTTCCTGGTCATGTATATTTCTGTTTCTTTGAATTTTTCAATCCATTTTCATAGTTTATTTCTATCATTTTCATGGTCATCATCTTTACTCCATCTGCTATCCCTGGTTTGCACCAGTAACAGGGAAGGAAATGCAACTTCTGGAATAAGCTGTTTTTTGCAAAATTTCTGAGTGAGATATTTTCTCTCAATATATGTAACTACTACATAAAAACTATGAATGTGTATCTGAATCTGGTCTCTTTAATGTTTTCATACAAGTCTACATTATGTAACCTTTAGATCACATTTAATGTATCTATCTCTTCAAACATTTGCCATTTCCTGGAGGAAAAATATTTATGAACTGAAGACTCTTTCATCTTATATATTATTTATCTCAGAAAGAGTCAATAATCAAACCATAACTAGATAATAAAATCAATAAACCACACAGAGAAAATATCTTAAGAGAATTTAAAAATTATTGATAAAAGAAGCAGGCAACCAGAGTGGATTTAGGGTCATTACTATGGGTTTAGTTTGCAGACTATTCAAAACATAAAAGTTTCACATCACGGTGACATTATGTGGACCCACATTCACAGCAGCGCAGTTCATGATAGCTAAATCTCGGAAACAACCCAAATGCTAATCAACTCTAGACTGAAGAAAGAAGATGCATTTTTTAAAATAAAATAGACTATTACTCTGCCATAAAGAACGATAAGTTTGAGTCATTTATACTCAATGAATGTACCTTCAGGGCATACTCATAAGCAAAATAAATAGGTAAGAGATGTGTAAATATCATATCTTTTCTCTGGTGTGAGAAACTGAACATGTAAATGAGTTCTAGAATGCCTCGATAGATATTGCGAAGTCATACATATTCAAAGGGAAATGGAGTTTAGGGGTAAGTAATCAGGGGAAAGAAGAAATCTGACGGTACAAAGAAGGAAACAAAGCTTGTGCATATAGGGTCTGGGAGTTGTAGTGTGGGTAGAAGAAGGGGAAAAATAAGAATTAAGTCATACCATATATTGGCACAAGTTCTCAATGGTGAGTATAATTGTGATTTGTATATATAATGTAACAATAACATTTCAAATAAAAATTCAAGAAACAAAAAAGTTTGAGGGACTGGGGAGTTAGCTCAGTGGTTCTAGCGTCTGCCTTGCAAGTGCAAGGTCTTTATAAAAACAAAACAAAACAACAACAAAAACCCAATACTAACAGCTTGGGTCCATGTGTTTTATAACAGCAAGTATAAGTCAAATGTATTATGCATGTCATTTTCTTTCTCATTTTCTACATGCATAAAATATAGGTATCACTTTCACTTTGTTAGAGACTGAAAAAAATCACGATTATTAGCTGAGTCTTTCTTGAAAGTAAGATAATTAAAGGCACAGTTTCACTGAAATGTATTAATGTGCTAAATTTACTTTCCAGAAATATATTTTGTGATCATGTTTTAATATCTCTTTTCTCCTCACCTCCACTATATTCTCAAGTATGAATATGACATATTTTAGAAGAAAGTTTTGAAAATAGTTACAAATGTCAACACTATTGAATAATTTTAACTTTTATATAAGCAATTCTATTTGGGTCACTTACAAATGTATTTTCAGGAAAATACATAATTTTTTAAATTAATATTTAACTGGTAATTATGCTGCACTGTAGCTTTTCAAAAGCAGTAATAAATTTCTAAGTAATAAGATGATCAAAATTTTATCCCAGACAACAATATAATAAGGAGCTGAATGCAATTAACTTGACCTTTGGCCCTGAACTCTAATTAGGCAGATGAATTTCAGACTTGAATTACCAAAACCTTATAAATTAGAGAACTGCTACTTAACTGGCCCCTAACGACTGTTTTCAGAATGTCAAATAAGCCATCTATGAGCTGTGAGAAAATTGCTAAATTCCAAATGCATACACATATACGTGCATACAGGAACATGCATGTACACATGTAGAGGTAATGAACTAATGAAAGTGTATTGTAAAGTAATGAGAATTCCTTCTCAGAAACTTTTCCCAAGAAACAAATCTTAAACTAAAATACTTTGTGTATGTGTGTGTCACTGAATACTCATGCTATAAAATACATTAATTTTTTGAGGGGAGAGAATAAATATGATTTGATTTAAAAAGAGAAGCATATGTATATAATGGGTGGGAGTTGTGAGATGAGTAGGGATATGGGTAAAAATAAGAATTAACTCATGTCATATACTGGTACAAATTCCCCAATGTTGAGTGTGATTGTGAACTGTATGTTAAGTTACCAATAAAGAGTTCAGTTGAAATAAATAATTTTACAGAATAAATAATAATAATTTTGCCATAAAAATTGTAGGAGATAAAAATAATTCATGCTGGCACTTTCAAGGAATAATTAAAACCAATGTTCTACCACATACTATCATATTCTTCCATGAGAAAGCCTGAAAACTTGGATTAGCTTTCTTTTTAAGTCATATTTATTTTTCCCCTCATTATTTTCCCCGACCACCTTCCCTTTGAATATTTCCTATTTCACAAAATCTATCATACATTCTAGAACCCATTTACACCTACAGGTTTAGATTAGCTTTCAGAAACGAGTGAAAAGATATGAGAATGACATGGGAGGAATTGTGATTTCTAAGAAGTAAATTATACATATAAAGCGAGATGTAAGTTTTCTGTTTGCTTGGAGGAATGATGAGAGAAATCCTCATGGTTGAAAAATCTGTCTTTAAAAAAACAGCCCTGAGAAATGAATTATTAGTCTTAATAACAAGGGTTAACTTCCTTTAAAGAAAAATATACCAGCCAGGTTTGTTGCACGTGGCGATTGCTAATGTGCCCTATGCCAAAGCATTGTTAGTCTTCTACCAAGAGCTAAAAAAGGTGATGACTCACATGCACCACATTGCACATGAGGTAAAATCAACTAGGTCTTCTAATTAACTGGTGCAACTATGAAATAGTATGAATGCTTGATTTGTAATATGGGAAATATCAGAAATAGAACTGTAACTATTTTATAGACCCGATGCTTTTCTTTATATAGACAGCCTTGCTGGGTTCACAGTAACAGCCAATCCAGAAAATGAGAAAAAAGAGCTGGAGATTTAGCTCAGTGGTTCTGGCACCTGCCTAGGAAGACCACATACCACAATGCCAGGCATGGTGACTCACACCCACAAGCATTCAGTACCACATGCCACAGTGCTGGCTCA
Source organism: Thryonomys swinderianus (assembly GCA_004025085.1). Classification (NCBI taxonomy): domain Eukaryota; kingdom Metazoa; phylum Chordata; class Mammalia; order Rodentia; family Thryonomyidae; genus Thryonomys; species Thryonomys swinderianus. The sequence goes on from PVIC010013464.1 coordinate 18,707, forward strand.
TAATCCCAGCACTCAGAGGGCTGAGGCAGGAAGACTGCTGCTGAATTTGAGACTTGCCTGGGCTACATAGTGAGCTCAGGCCAGCCTGAACTACAAAGAGAGACCCTGTCTCAAAAAAAAAAAAAAAAAAAAAAAGAAAAAGAAAGAAATGTCTGTGTATGTGCAGGACAGTGTTCCTCAATATTTCCTATCGATGGTTGGATGGATCTGTGGACATGGAACCTTCAGATGTGCAGGCCTGACTGTACATCAACACCTGCTCAACGCAAGCCATATAGACAAAATGATTTCTGTGCAGCTTCCCACAAACAGATGCGATTGCATGTGATTACTCTGCTTCCTCTGACAGCAGAGAGTTTGGGGTCTCTGGCCTCACTAGGGATCTCAGTTCCATTTTCCAGCCCACCCCAGAGCCGAGCATGTCTGCCGAGCCTGCTGGAGTCTGTCACAGGTGCTCTAATTGAGTCCACTCTTTTCTCCTCGAGACCCCTCAGATTCCACCTGCCCTCCTGAGTTCACTCCTCTTTGTTAGCCTCCTCCTTATTTGTAACACACACTTCTGCCTTATTTTCACGGCAAGAAGTGCATTAGTTTCACCCGGCTGTATTTACCCAGCCAAGCTGCCTGCTTCTTTTAGGAGATGAAGAAGAATGGATATAATCTCTTCCTGCTCGGTAGCCGGTACCAGGAGGCCACATGTCTACTGATCCTATTTCACGTGTAACAAAAGAAAATAGCTGCTATCTGACTTCTCTTTTGTCGTACTGACACTACTCTTATCTTCTCTATGTGCAACAGGGCTAGAGTGAAGACAAGTCAGAGGTCACAAAAAATGCCAGCTCACTGGGACTGAGCACAGAGCGTTAGGCCGACTGGTCGTCTTTTTTTTTTTTTGAGACAGGGTCTCACTTTGTAGTTTAGGCTGGCCCTGAGCGCACTATGTAGCCCAGGCAAGCCTCCAACTCAGCAATCCTCCTGCCTCTGCCTCCAGAGTGCTGGGATTACAGGTGTGAGCCATCACACCTGGCACTGTGGTATGTGGTAATGATGGCTGGTGGGCGTGAATCTCCATGCCCAGCATTCTGTGTGGTTACCGGGATCGAACTCAGGGTCTTGTGCTTGCCAGGCAGGCACTGGAACCACTGAGCTAAATCTCCAGCCCCCGACTGATCGTCTTTTAACCACTCAGGAGGCCAGCTTTTCTCATTTGTATTTGGCCTTCCATTTTCCCAGTTCATTCTATTACTGTTTAATTGAAACTACGTTTTTTTCCTAACACGTATTCTTACACTTTTCACAAAGAATTTTTAAAATTGTGTCTGGTTTTTCCCATCGGAGATTTTTGTATTGCACCATCTCGCTCAGTCATGCAGAGTGGCAGAAATCATGCTAACGGGACCAACCCTGTGAGTCCTGCCTTTGCTGTTGAAATGTCATGGTACTGGCTGGCCAGCAAGATCTCAAGTACCTGTTTTTTCTTCCTTTGAAGATAAATGAATTTAGAAAATGGCTTTCAAAAATTATTTTAAAAACGTGAAACTGCATCATACACTGTTCACTTGCTTATTGTCATAACAATATTCATGGGTGTTAACGGTGTTGTTTTATTTGCTTTTTTGTAGTTTTTCATCTTTCGGTTTTGTTTGCCCTTATTATTTTTGAGGCCGGCTCTCCTTGTGTAGTTCAGGCTGGCCATGCCTTCACTACACAATACAGGCTCATTTCCATTTTCATCTCAGAGTGATCCTCTTGCCTTAGCCTTCCTAGTGCTGAACTTACAGGCACGGACCACCAAGCCTGGCAGGATATTAAGTTTTGAGATTAATTTTAATTAGTAAAACAGAAATGTAAATAAAGAAATTGTCTCATAGAGTTCGTTTGGTGCTAACTGAGCAATTTTTTTGTTGAAGAGATCTACAAGGAACTCCTTCAGTATCGTGGATCATCTCTTTCTCTATCTGGGTGCAGATTCCAGAGTTGTTTGCAATAGTACAAAGGCATTGATCTGTGTTTTTATATTTACCATCATTACGGTGTGTGTGGTTATAAAATGTGAATCACAATGACTAATAAACTTACTAATGTGAACTCAGTTTTTATGTGTCAACTCAAATAATCCTATGCTATATTCTAAAAGAACTAAAATTTTATGGTAGTTTTACCTATTCGACTTCCTGTGTGACAGAATTTTGCACTGTGAGAAGTGGCCCTTCTCTCCCCCCACCCTCCCTTCCTTACTCCCTTCTACTTTTATCTCTGTCCCTCTTTTTCTCCTTCCCTCCTTGCTTCCTCCTTCCTTTCTTGTGCAGCTCCGGGGCTCCACGTATAATCTTCTCTGGTTCCCAAGTGAGCACGGCACTTCCTTAGGGCGCCTTTCCTCCGCAAGTGCTAAAATTTATGCTGAAAGTTTCCCTGAAACTTCAAAATGTTTACAGCTCAGGTTCCTAGTGTCTCTGTGTGCAGCCTAATTGGCAGCAAATGACTTAAAGAAAATCCCACAGAGTCCAAGCTTTACTTATTTTTTTTTTTTGCAACTTTTGTTTTCTTTCGTAGTTTATCCTCACACTCTTGGCTGCCTGAAGGGATGTGGAATTTATTATGCGCCTTCCCAGTATGATGATTACAGAACATCGCTGTTTCTTTCTCTCCACCATTTTCTTAACCTTATCCTGTTGGCTTGAGCCATTTAATTTGGCGAGTACTTTGGGAGAAAAGCAAGAGAAAAACTGAGTTGAAATATGAACATTTTTTAATTTCAGTGTCCTGGCCTTTCAAGCCTAGCTACCCTTCTTTACAGCTGTTAAGATGGCTTTTATTCAAAAAACATAAAAGACAAAATAGTGTTAGCCAGAAATTGAGGAAATTGAAATTCTTTCTATTGCAGATAAAATCCCTATGAAAATGATTATGCAATTACTCAAAATAAAATTACTATATGATACAGCAAACCTGATTTGGGTTATGCACAAAAATGAAATTGAAAGCTCTGTCTGTCTCTGAGAGATATTTGGACACCTGTATAAACAACAGCACTACTTGTACTGGGAAACAATCCAAGTGTTTATTCTCAGATAAATGGATACACAAAATATAGACACGTGTAGTAGAATATTATTTCCCTATAATGGGTGGGAAATTTAGACACACGCTACATTATGCTGTGGATAATAAATGGAAATACAATTTGATTGTGCTTATTTAACCTTCCAAACTACTCAGATTCATAGACAATAAACAGTGGTCACCAGCTGCCAAGGAATGAGTATTGATGAGGTACTGTTTCACATGTATAATCCTTCATGTAAGGATAATCAGAATTTCTGAAAATACACAGTGATGATGGATTCATCACAGTGTGCATGTTCTTACCGTGACTGAGCTGTATACTAAAATGCTGTACAATTTCACCATGATAAAATGCATATGGCTGTGGAAAAGAATTGGCCTTGTAGGGTTGTTGTTGTTGTTATACTTTTTTTATTTAACCTGTTCTTATTGAGTCTAGTTGTTCGCTGTGAGCTTCTATATTGTAAGGTGGTGAACACTTCTGGACATTCCAGACATTAGTTTCACCTCCATTGAGATTTCCAAAGTACTTGCAAGGACTCGTGACCGTCTGTACAAGTCATTTTGACAGATGGTAGAGATAAAAACTAAGGAAATGTAACCATTTTCCTATGTGAGATCAGAACGGAACAAGCAAGTGCCCAGGAGAGAGTGAGCTGTAATGGATTCCAATAGGCCACAGCAGAAGGGGACCAGTCTTTAGGGAAACACAGTGCAACAGAATATGCTGGGATAATGCTAGTTCCGTCATAACAGAGCATGTTTCTGAACATTAAAAGCATTTTTATGAAGTTTATTCTCAGGCACTGATAAATTACCATATACATAGAGACAAGTATCAATCATCTGCAAAAATTAATTAAATATATTGGTGAAAGAAGATTCAGGAAACTGATATCACAGTATAAACTGGAACCCATTAGACTGGATTTGACAGGCACCATAGGCAAAAGTTAGCAGTAGGTGCGGTTACCAGACAAGGAATAAAAGTGTGACGACTGACGTGGTCATCAGGTTGGATAATAATGCCTCCAAAATGCAACATGAATTTTTAAAATATAGGAGAGTATAACTAAAGTTAAAATGTTAATAATAGTTAAAAATACTATATCTAAGAGCCAGAGATTTAGCTCAGTGGTTCTGGTGTCTGCCTAGCAAGCACAAGGTCCTGAGTTCAATCCCAGTAACCTCAAATAACTATATTAGGCATGGTGATTCATGTCCACCAGCAATCAGTCAGTACCACATACCACAGTGCTGGGCACAGTGGTTCAAGCCTGTAATCCTAGCACCCAGGAGGCAGAGACAGGAGGATTGCTGAGTTTGAGGCTTGCCTGGGTTCCATAGTGCGCTCAGGACCAGCCTGAACTACAAAGTGGGAGCCTTTCTTTTCTTGAAAGAAAGAAAGAAAGAAAGAAAGAAAGAAAGAAAGAAAGAAAGAAAGAAAGAGAAAGAAAGAAATCTATATAAAATTTTAGACATTTTTAATTACATCATTCTGTAATCTGCAATCAAGAAATTGTTTTGTTTATAGAAGACATTATGTAGAGTATAGAGATTTGTTAAGTGTTTGAAGCTTATAGAAAGAAGGCATCAGGACAAAAATAGAGACCTGAGACATAGGTACATTAGATTCTGTTATCTTTTGATGTTTTAATAATCTTGACCCTAATACAAAATCCATATTATTTTTTCCCTTCTACATGTAGGGACCAAGAAAATAGTGAACCAGGAAGCTGTAATGCCACCAAGAAAAAGTCACATCCTTACACTTTTGTGTGAAGGAAATGTGATTAGATCATCATCTTGTAAATTGTTAATGAACATAATGTACAAGTATGAGAATTGGGTTATTTATATAATAAAGATGTATGGGCTTTATGCATTTGTATAACTTAATCTAATTAAATGAAGTAGCATCATGTATATATCTGAAGCCATGTATTATATGGGAATAGAAAACACTCAACATTTCCCAAAATTAAATGAGAATACGTATAAATCATATCACATTTAACTTTACATGTATAGTTTCTAGTTCTCTTATTTTTAACCACCTTTCCAAGCCTTTTGAAGAGTAACATTCAGATGAGAATTACATTGTTAATAAAACTCGCTTAAGGTAGGTAGTTCTACAAGGATGTCAGCGAGTTGCAGAGGAAATCGGAGGGGGGCATTTGAGCAGAAGGAAGAGCCGACCGCTGGGGACGGCGTCCCGGTGCGCGCTGCTGGAAGAACCCTCCGTGTGTCCTGCACAGGGAAATACCCGCCGGCGCCGGAGGAGGATCACCTTCCGCTGTCCGGAAGGCCGTACCCTTCCGACTCTCAGCCCTCTCTCTCCCTGGGAAATCCTCCTTCGGAGCTTCTCCTCATCCTGTTTTCTCTGTTCCGTAGACAGGGACAATGTTGCAAAACGGAACCCACCAGAGGCAGTGAACGGGTGGGTGACTACGGCGCCCCCTGTCTAGATCAGAGGTGCTTCACACTTCTGAAAGTGAAGTTACGATAAAAACTCTGCAAACCAGCCTATCTCTTTTCTCATAAAATGAGCTGTCAGAGCTTCTCGGCATTATCCTTTATATACTTATTTATTTAAGTTGATTCTCTAGTAACTATATCTATTACTATAACTAGTAATTCTCTAGTAATTATATCTGGTATCATTTTTTTTAAACTGCTTCATGTGCCTCCAGGCATCAATTGCTTCATATTCATTCAAAGTTTAATTGAACCAGAAACTACTCCATCCTCATCCAAGGGAGCCAGCCTTTCCGACTCTATTGTCTCTCTCTCTCTCTCTCTCTCTCTCTCTCTCTCTCTCTCTCTCTCTCTCTCTCTCTCTCTCTCTCTCTCTCTCTCTCTCTCTCTCTCTCTTTCTCTCTCTCTCTCTGTCTTTCTGTCTCTCTCTCTTTCTCTCATTCATTTGCAGATTCTCATATATTGTGTCCTATGGCCAGTGTCTTCATGGGATCTCATTAACTTTCTCGTTTGAGGAGAAATGTGGGGTGATCACATTTTTCCTGCCTTTTCTTTTATACGGATCACGGCTTCCTTGCACATATAAAACCCTTCTCGACCTCAGGAACAAGCATCGCTCTGAGCCTGTTCCCTTGCTTTTATGTCCGTTTCTCTATGTGGCCTTGCTCGCTCTCATGGTAGATTCGTAAAATTAAGACATTACCACTGTCCAGTCAGCGTTTTACAGGCCTGTTACCTAATGGATCTACATTTTTAACTGAATTTTGCAAGGACGCCTTAAAAGAAAAGGCTGAAGTTACATTTACACGTAGCACTGAACCTAAGATATAACTATTCTTGCCTTCAGACGCCCTTCAGTGTCTCATTTACACAGAGTTGTGACACCTTGAAGTAACCTTAAATATTCTGCCTTGTGCTGCTGGCTACGATGACACACCAGGACGATAGATTGTTCTTCTTTCTCACTTCTCTAGATTTCTTACCCAGCTCTCGGCTCTTCCTTTCAGTTGGCCCAGAACAGTATTTCTCCCAGACTAGTCTTCTGGAAGCTTAACCCCAATCATTTCAGCTATTGAGTTCCTTAAATGTCTTCTGCATTATTCCCTTTCAAAACTGACTGAAGCACAGAGATTTTTAGTTTGTATGCACGATCTTTCTTTCTCTGATCCCACAATCATTTCTAGCTGTTTTTGCTCCAATAGTCCAACGTAAGAAACCTGTGCATTAGCCAGACCGGATACCATGCTATCTCCTAACTGTCGTCAACTTATTCATCCTGTTCAACCCTCTACAGACCAGCCCTGCTGAAATTTCACATTTTCAAGGCCTTTATTTCAGTCCATCTCTTTCATAGGAAACAGTGTAGTCTCTCTGCAGAAAAGAAGAGTGTCTTGGTTTCCCATAGTGCTCTGCTCTTACTTATAGCTCAACATCAGCATTTGTGAATTTTCTTTCTCCTCCTCATAGACTGTTGTTCTCCAAAGATACTTATGCTTACTAATGATTTTAATAGTAAAAAGCCATGTATGTTTATATCAGTCATTATTTGTTATTAATACCACAGAAACAAATTAAATGAGTATTGTAGAATTATTTGCATACTTACAAAAACATTAGATAATTGTACAATATTGTTTCCAATAATCAGTTAGCAAGTATCATTTTAATTCCTAATACATAGTTAAACTAGTCTATGGAAGAATAGAGTGTTCACTGATAAGTCCTGGTCTCTGAAAGAGGAAAAGGCACCAGGTCCTTTATCCCATTTCATTTCTGTTCCTCTAAGTAGAGCCCAGTATGTGTATGTAGAGCAGTCCCAGTCCTTCTGTAAGTCCTTCTGTAAGTAGACACAGTCTCCTCTTTCCTTAGAATGTCACTGATTTGAACTCACTGTTTGCTCAATTGAAGCCTTGAAAATTATGGCCAAATACTCATTCTCTAATTAACCTAAAAGTGAACTATATTTCATTGCTTGTAGGATGGTATGGGGAATCTGAGAGTCACCAAGAAGGGAATTCGACTTGAAGGTATATCTGAGTTTCTACTTCCATTGTATGTGAAAGAAATTCATTCCCGAAAGGTATGTGATCCTGGCTTTGGCTTACTGTGAAAGATAATTTAAAGCTTATGTTTTAGCTTGAAGTAGGACAATAGACTCACACATATCCTTAAGTGTTTAATATTCTTAAGATAAAGACATATTTGGAGAAATTAAAACAATGAAATAATTGAAAAGCAACAAAGCAGGCTAATTTAAAACGGACACGTTGGATAGCATTTTGAACTAAATTTCAGTATTGTTTTGTATTAGCCTATAAATTCTGCCCCTCTGTTTTCACTGGAAATTAAAAACACAGCTATAGTAATCCAAAAAGGGGCATATACCTCTTGGATTTTTAAAAAACCTTTGAACGATTTAGTGCTCTCAAGTTAATGTTATACATTTTTTCAATGAATACATATGTGTTTAATAAAAAAGATAATTCAATTTAGAAATTAATTTTTTGAGATACATTGTTTAAAACAACCCAGCCTATTTATCCTTTAAATGCGTGTGTATATCATATGTATTTTATCACTTAGAGCATGCTAAAATTCAAGATTGTAGCTTAGAGATTGTTCATTTCGGCTTAAGTATGTTTCTTTTCAGAATGTAGTCACTGTTTTATAGGACATCCCAAACTTAATTCTAAGAGACATCACTCTGAGATGTGTGGATGTATGGACATAAATATATTTAGACAGAATAAAGAAAAGTTTATTTTATAAAAATCAACCTTATTTCATAAATATGAAATTATTTTATAATAAGATATTTTAATATTATCAGTGTAATTCATGAGCAAATAGGCTGATAGCAAAGCATGATTTAAGAGAAGAGATATATAATCTGAAGGGAAATCAGAATATTAGTAGATCATGGTTTAAATAATCTGCTTCCATAGTATGTTTCTCCTACTATTAAAATGGGATGAAAACATAAGATTAGTATTCATAAAACAGAATTATGATAGTTATATTAATTTAGTGATTTCTTAATAATATGTGGATTGATAGCTTCATTTATAGAGTACATTGACTGAACTCAGGATATTAGAAATTTTATCTCGACACTGCTTTAATTTTCAGTTTTTGACCAGATGTAACACAATAAGCATTTTATGGAAAACTAAATTTAAATGAGTAAACTTTAAAAAGTAATGAAATATAAAGTGGTTTTACTTAAAGGAAATTGAGAATAGGACATATAGGAAGGAATTAGTACTGGCTGTTTCTTAGGCTCCTATTGCACTCGACACAACTGAACACTTACTTGAAGCAGATGTGCAAACACAAGCTGTCGTGAAATCCTGGGACAGTCTTGAAAGCCATTACCATCAATTTCTCACAGTAGAGACTTAACGCTTACAAAGGCCTCTACTGGCAGAAGGGCCACAAAATTTGTCTTTGAGCCGTAGACACTTTTTAAAGTATAACAACAGATTTTATGGTGAAAACAGAAACAGAAGTCGATTGCCCCTGTAAACCGGAGGGGGCAGAGCCCTCTGATTGAACATTATTAGCGCAGCGTGTGCTGGGGGCAGCTGGGCTTCCTAACCTGGAGGGCTGAGAAAGCATATTTCAGGGTCACGAGCACTGCCCAAGAATACTATACGGACTGAGAACTATAGACTCTTTTTCATACCTCCGTTTTTGGTGGTTGTCTGTCCAGGGTCTCATCTCATTATTTTTTGCCTTCTGGTAAAAGCAGGGCAGAGCATAGAAGGGAGGAATGAATAAAGGAAGAGGAAAATAAAACACAGAGAGTAGGCAGGAGGGAGGTGGATCATTCTCAAATGAGGAGGGATCAGGAGATCACGGGGAGAGGATGGAGGAAGAGGGAAACACGATGTGTCCTGTACCTGCCTGATCCAACACAAGGAATGAGGCTTGTCTATTGCAAACATGTCATAACCGCAATTTTAAAGGAGGGAGGAGATCCATAGTCACATGGGAAATCTGGCAAAAGAGAAGTAAAAAGAGAAAATACAAACTTTATAAGCAGTTCCCGCATTCTGATCCATTTGCTCATGAGTGTGTGCAATTGTTTATTCTTGCCATAAATCGTGTTCACTTCACTGCTTTTAAAATCCCAACCAAAATGTTTCTCAGTATTAATTTTGTTGTTAATAGAATGAGTTTAGCAGGAACTTATCAAAATGTTTCATTCTAGATAGAGTATCATATCATCAGCAAATAATGACAGTTTAACTTCTTCCTTTCCTATCTTTATTCCTTTTATATCTTTGTCCTGCCTGATTGCTATGGCTAATGTCTCCAGCACTATATTGAACAAGAGTGGTGACAATGGGCATCCTTGTCTCATCCCTGACCTTAGTGTAAAAGGTTTCAGTTTTTGCCCATTGAGTATGATGCTGGCTGTTGGTTTCTCATAAACAGCTTGTATTAAATTGAGATAAAGTCCATCAATTCCAATTCTCTGTAGGGTTTTGATCATAAATGGGTGTTGGATTTTGTCAAATGCTTTTTCGGCATCTATTGAGATAATCATATGGTTTTTGTCCTTGATTCTGTTAATATAGTGTATTACATTGATTGATTTACATATGTTGAACCAGCCTTGCTTAGATGACTATAGAACACAGAAACGTTAATAACACTGGTACAATTGAAATTTTCATTAAAAATTCAGCTGTATCTTTTATGTGCTCAAAATTTTAATTGAGAGCATCACATAATTCCTGTAGCTTTCACATGAAATACTTTATTAAATTTAAAGTGCACTTATAAACTGAATGTGGTGACGCATGCTGTAATCCTAGCACTGGGAAGCCTGAGGCAGGGGGCCCACCGGGGTACACACTGAAGGAATTTCAAACTCAATCTGTTTTACTTAAACGTGTAGTGTTCTTCAGATAGGAGAGAGAGAAAAAAATCAAATTTGAACTTGTAGTTTTTAGGTGCCAGATCAAATTTCTATGTCAATTGTTTTTCTCCCATGCCAGCTACTTCATATAAATAAACACCTAAAGAGTCAATAATTATCATTGTTGTATACTTAGATGTAAAACATGCACTATTGTATGGGAATGTTTTTCATTGAATTTTGAGGCAATTTAAACAGAATAGATGATCCTATTGAAACTTCCCTCAAAATATGTAAGATTGGGCCAGGCGTGGTGGCTCACGCCTGTCATCCCAGCACTCGGGAGGCAGAGACAGGAGGATTGCTGAGTTCGAGGCTTGCCTGGGCTACATAGTGAGCTCAGGGCCAGCCCGAACTACAAAGCGAGACCCTGTCTCAAAAAAAAAAAAATGTAAAATTGGGAGGAAGAGAGAGGGGCGAGGGTGTAACGGGAAGATTTAAAACGTGAGCCGTGTGTGCGAAAGTCGTTCAAAACCCAGCTCTTTAATGTGTTTAGCCAACACTGCTAATTTGAAAATGTGGAGCAAAATAAACAAGCAGCACAAATCACTCCAAATGCTTATACTCAGGGAAAAAAAGCATCCGAGAAACTTTCTCACTCATGACTATCATCAGTGTAATTAAAGGGGGAAAGGTGCACAGCGCTCCGGACGTGGTCTCCACAATTAAAACCTGACAAAAATTGAAACTGTTTAACCTAAACATATGTTTACCACAGAAGCCCTTTTATAACATACCTTTAATCGTCAAACATTATGAATACCATTCAAAAGCCACGTACATTAGCTTCACGTTTTAATTCCACACAGCATTTGTGAACTCCTGTGGCGTAATTAGCTCCTCTTCAATTTGTCCTCAGCCCTCTTCATTTTCAGTTTTCTGATAATGACTCCGTTTTAATTTTATCAAAGTGCATAATATTTGCAGTCTATTCTGCAGCTTCCTCGGTTTGGTTCTCTGTTCTTAATAGAGGATCATCGTGCTTCCTCGCTGGTCCTTCTGATGAGGGTTCTCTCTCCGTCGGGTCGTTATTCAAATCAGTCGTTGCTTTCATGTACTTCACTCTTAATAAGTTTTGTCTGCTTTTAATGTCTCTACGGTTGCTTTTACTCTTTTCTGAAGATTATTAATAGGCCCTTTCCTCTGATTTGTGAACACATTTCTCCAGTATGTCTTAGCATGGGCTATTGCTACCAGGTGTTTTTGTCCTGTTGCTCAGAATGATATTCAGTTGGTGCCTGTTACCTCTTGTTCTGCCTTTCATTTCCGGGAACTTCTCTTGATTGAGTCACATAATAGCTCTAAGGCCTTTGGCTTCTGTTGTTGTTCTTGTTCCTTGTTTGTTGTTCTGCTCTGATGTCATTTGCCGTGACACAGGATCTGACTTTATCGCCCTGGCCCAGTTTCATGCCCCTACTTGTGAGTGTCAGGACGACATGCATCTACCACCTTGCCCAACTAATAGCTCTAAATTTCATTTGAATTCTTTTTTTTTTTTTTTTTTTTTTTTGAGACAGGGTCTAGCTTTGTAGTTCAGGCTGGCCCTGAGCTCACTAGTAGCCCAGGCAAGCCTCGAACTCAGCAATCCTCCTGCCTCTGCCTCCTAAGGGCTGGGTTTATAGGCGTGAGCCACCTCGCCTAGCATTAACATTCATTCTTTTCTACAACTCTAGAAAAGAGGACCTCAAATGATTATCCACTATTTGAAACTCCCTCATATAAAGTAATTTAGAGATGATATTAAGAAGAAACAAGATATTCTTAGTTGTAAGTTGTACTTATTGACACAGATTTACAGTGCAAATAACATGTAAGTAAAATTATACACTAGGTGCTATTCTGAGTCTGGCTAATTCCATTTAGTGGAGTGCACTTTAGCTTCATTCATTTCATTGCATTTATTAATGTTGCAATTCCATTCTCTACTGCATAAGGGGAGTTTAGTTTCTTGATTGATTCACATATTTTAGAACTCTTTGTTGTATTTTTGTTAGTTTCAAATAAAGTATTATAAACATTTACAGGGAGATCTTTTGTATGAACATAAGAGTGTCTTTTACTTGAGTAAATATGCAGAAAATGGATTGCTGAGTCCAGAGGAAGTGTTTAATTTAAGATGTTGCCAGAATTTTCCAAACTGTAAAATGTTGTCATTCATTGGGAAGTGTATTAGAGTTCTATTTAGTACATGTTTTCATTAACTCTTTGTGCCTCCGTTTCAGTATTATTTTCATTGGCATTTTAAAGGACATGCAGGGACAGCTCAGTGCAGTTTGATTTTAATTTCCTGGGTTTCTAATAGTGATTTCATAACTGTACGAAGTATCCACACTTGTACGTGGTGCGTGATTTTGTTTAACATTTTGGTCACTCATTTAATTGGGTTTTTGCTTTCTTGTACCATTTTTAGATTTGCTTAGATATTCTGTTTTCAAGTTCCTTGTCATTTATGTTCCAAGCATGTCTTTCAGGAAGTAGCTAATTTATTCTTTATTATTTTTTGCATCACTATCCTTCAAAAAGCAGTCCCTAAAATTCTTTAAGTCCAATTTAAGCATTTTTTCAGGATTTATATTATGGTTCATGAGATTGGTGGCATTTAAAAAAATATTTAAGATACCTTTGTAGAGATTTCCCTGGAATTGAGAGGCAAAGACGTGCACACGATTTTGTGCCATTATTGAGATTTTTCTAGGAAGAGCTATCATAATACAACCTTGAGCATACTATTGCTGTACAGGGTTAGAGACCTGAGAAATGTAAATGCAAACTGTTCATATCAAAATTGTTGTCTTGGTACATATAACCTCTCAGACTTTGCAATAACTTTTATCTAAATTTTTATCTATTAGTTACTTAAGCTCTGTGTACAACTAGAGATCACCTTATACCCCAGGGTCACCAAAATTATTTCAACTAGTGTGTGCTAAAGAATTCACATTTTTCTCCCTTTCTTCTCTCTTATAATCAATCAGAAGTCCAATGCTTCTCTCCTGTTACTTCCTCTTGACCACCCTGACGTCTTTCCCATATGGTCTTTGAGTATAGTAATCTTGGGCTTCTTGAGACTCTTTTGAAAAAGTCTCCACTTTTGGCCACAAATGACTGATTGTCTCAATATGGTAGATATTGTGAAATAGAAAATATTCAAAAGGAAATGCAGTGTAGGGGTAAGTATCAAGGGGAAGAAAAAATATGATGGTAATAAAAAAGGAAATAAAGCTTATGTATATAGGGGTGGGGGATTCTAGGGTGGGTGGAGGAATGGGAAAAATGAGAATTAAATTATGTCATGTGCTGCTACAAATTCTCTATATTGTGTGTGATCATGATGTGTATATATAATGTATCGATAAAGATTCACATTTTTTTTTTAGAAAAGTACAAAACAACTACTGCTGAACAACCTCAGCAGGTCCACTGAATTCAGTGCAGACATTTCCCATCACTGACTATAGGGACTAAATCCTCTTTATTCTTCTGTTTTATAATATAGTCATGACCCACTTATCCATCTGGGGTATGTTCTGTGGAATGTGTTGCTGGCAACTGTGTCATTTTTTGAGCATCTTAGACTACACTTCTACAAATAAGATATTGTAGGTGATTTTCTATTCTTGGATGAAACACTCAGTGACTGTCATGTCATTAAATGTATCCAAATGGACTTAAAGTCAACTGGGGAAATGTCTCAACACCAAACACTCTTCTGCGCAAACTAGTTTTCAGATTTTTAGCAAGATAAATTGAAAAGTTGTGAAGTTCCAAAGCTCAACACTGAAGTTCAATGTAAATACTAGCAAGTTTATATTAAATAAAAATAATGTATTATAGGATTATGAGCATTTCAAAGACACCTTGATATGAAATATGTTGTTTGTTCTTCGGCTTGAGAAAAAAGTCTCATATCGTCGACTTTAGACTGATACATGAGTCTGTGGAGATTATCATAGACAAAGTGAAGGAAATCTAATGGAGAGAATAAAACTGATTGTAAGACTTCATTTTTATTAGTGTTTGTTCCAAGGTCGACCAGTAATAAAACAGAGCAGTAGTTTGTGATCTGCCTTAATTACTACTCAATATCTACTTGTAACTCTCTTAAAGGGGTATATGATTATAAAGTTAGAAAATGGCTAATTATTGTTCATTAGAAATGCTTTCTAGGGCTGGAGATTTAGCTCAGTGTTTCCAGCACATGCCTAGCAAGCACAAGGCGCTGAGTTCGATCCCAGTAACCACATACAATGTTGGGCGTGGTGACTCACGCCCACCAGCCATCAATACCACATACCACAGGGCCAGGCGGGGTGGCTAACAGCTGTAATCCCAGCACTCGGGAGGCAGAGGCAGGAGGATTGCTGAGGTCGAGGCTTTCCTGGGCTACATAGTGAGCTGAGGGCCAGCCTGAACTACAAAGCGAGATGCTGTCTCAAAAAATAAAAAAATAAATGAAATAAAAAGAAATGCTTTCTACATCTCAATTCAATAAATAACCCAACATAACAATTTATTTTCATAGTTCCATAAACTTCAGCAATTAATTGAGTTATTCAGGTTGTTTTATAGTTTTCATATGAGTAGAAAAATATTGAGATTAAATCATCATGTATATTTATAATTTGAGATGTCCTTTACCTTCTTTGTACTATTAGCATTTTAAAATCAAAATGTACATGTTTAAGTGGAGTTAAAAGTCCATGTCATAGGGAACAATTTTATTTACTGCAAAATGGCATGTCATGGTTGTATGTAGATAAACATGAGAAATTTGGTTTTGAGTCTAGGAATGTCATTATTTTTAAAGATTTGTCATGATGAAAACTAGGATTTTTTCCCTGGAACCCTATTTTCCTTGAATACATAGATGAAAAGGCAAAACAGTGGGCAGTCAATAAATATTGTTTATTCATCTACCTCTATTTCTGTAACACATTTCTTTTTCACAATTTTTTTACATTTTTCCATTAGCCACACATAGTTAAGTCACTTATTGTCACATAGTTTTGTGATTTACATTTCTTAAATGTTTTTCTAGGACCATTTAAACTTCAGTATATTTTTTGTTTTATTTTTGGAACATTTTTGAAACAAGATCAGTATAACTTTGGTAAATTAGTATGCTCACATGTCCCTACGGATATGTAGATGAATATGCTATTCTTTTTTTTTTTTTGAGACAGGGTCTCACTTTGTAGCTCAGGCTGGCCCTGATCTCACTATATAACCCAGGCAAGCCTCGAACTCAGCAATCCTCCTGCCTCTGCCTCCTGAGTGCTGGGATTATAGGGGTGAGTCAATGCGCCCAGCATTGTATGTGGTTACCAGGGATCAAACTCAGGACCTTGAGTTTTCGAGGCAGGCTCCAGAACCACTGAGCTAAATCTCCATCCCAAGTATGTTATTCTTTCTTTAAGTTACTTAAATTTTATATATTCATGCATTCCATTAATTATGCATTGTGCCTTACTGGTGGGAAAATATCAATGGTGATACCTTAAAAATGACACATGATATTTTAAAATAATTGTTATATATACAATAAATGGAGTTTTAAACTTGCAAATCTTAAAATGAACAAAAACTGTAATAATATATGAGATAAGACTTGCGAAAATTTTCTTAAACCAGACATCCATATCACAAGCAACAGGAGATTACTTCAGGTCAACTAGGTTTTATCAAAATTTAGAAATGAAAAACTGGGCACAAAGGGACAGAATGAAGAAAACAGAAAGGAAAATGATTAAAAGCTTCACACAATCATATAAAATAGTTACAAATTATATATCTGATAAGGCTCAAAAGTCCAGAATATATTTTTAAAACCTATAATTAGTAGCCAAAAAAAATTTAAATATTTCTCAGAAAAGTTAGGGAGGCATCATTCCATACAAGACAAAAAATTGACATCGAGCACATAACATTGCTGAATGTTATTAGCCATTAAGCAAATATAAATAAAATTACAGTTAGAATCTTTTTCCCTGGTATGTCTATATTAAAAATGACAAAATGACAATTACTGGTGAAAATGCAGATGTATGAGAGCATTCATAATCTGCTGGTGGGAATGTAAAATAAAAAAGACTCGGAGGAAAATATTTGGGCAGTGATTGGAAAGATGAATGGAAGTAGCAAATGATAGAGCAATTCCACTTTTTTTTTCTTTAGTTTTGAAACAGTCTCATTTTGTAGTTCAGGCTGGCCCTGAGCTCACTACGGAGATCAGGCAAGCCTCGAACTCAGCAGTCCTCCTGCCTCTGCCTCCCGAGTGCTGAGATGACAAAAGTGAGCCATCACGCCCAGCAATTCAACTCCTATTATAAACCCATAATCAGAAATATACATTCAATATATTGTTATATTTAATTGTACATTTACAAAATATAAAAAGGTGAATTATATGTATTTTACCACATTAAAATAAAACTAATAGAGTAATTTTCAGTGATATGTAATCATTTTTGATATCTTCCTTAAATAAAAAGCCAATAATATTTAAAGCCCACATAAGGAGAGATAAAGGACTTCTCATACAACTACCAACAGAAATTGTGAGCCTTAGGTTCTATAAACTCATTCTTCCACCCAAAGTACAGAGATTCAGAGAAACTAATAAAATTATTTTACATTTCCCATTTCAAAGGACATAAATATTTTTCATGCAAGTAGCAGAAAATATAAAGAAAAAGTCACACGATATATTTTTTATCAGTACACACTGAAATAAATTGAATCCTATAATTCCCTAAAATATCCCAGTAACACTAAGATAATAACTAGGTTCTCAGTCAATACAGATAAAAATTCAGAAAATGTACATTTCTCATGCTACTTTTGAATAACCTCAAAACCATGAACCATTTGTAGAGGAGCCCAGAGTGACCCAGTGTAGCTCACCAGGGTCTGGGAGCTCAGTCCAATTTGGGATATTGATGAAACCTGAATAACTTCCCAAAATATATTTTTAAAATACATTTAAAACTTGACTTTTATAAAAATATAAAATGAAGATATCAAAGGTTTATTATATGATTAGAACTATAATCATTTTAATGCCAGTGGTGGTTCAAAGAGCATTTCGTAAAACAAGGTTGTTAATAGTGTTCTAGGGAAGACATTTTGAAAAAAATCTGCAATTTACAGACTAGGATCATTAATATCTTAGAGGGCAATAAATTGTGACTTTTGGGGCTAGTTATTTAACTAGGCAGAAATTGAGACTCTTAATTATTATTGAATGTCAAAGTCAAATAGAAGCAGATTCTCCAAGGTGTTAAATAAGCCTGCCACCCAGTGCCTCTAAACAGAATGGAAAGGACTCAGTGCCCACCTTTTTCCCTACTTTCTGTTTAAATATTTGTGTTACTGTATGACTGCAGATATACTGAGATAAAATTAAGTTTATATGAAAAATAAGTCATTTAACAAATATTGGAATAATTCATAAGAACAAGCACTATGTGATTTTCTTAAAAAATTGAAGTTTTAGGCTATAAATCATATAATTTTATGGATATATGTATAGAAAGGCATAAATACTCCATTAGAGAAATTGAAATGTTACAAGGAAATCATAAGTAACTCATGCATAAGAAAAATGTATATTCAAAAGTAATCAAGAAAATGAATATTAAAATACAAGAATTTTTCCTACCTTTTTTTTCTTTTTACATTTTTTTGAATTCTTTATTGGTACATTTTATATACAGCTCACAATCACACTCAACTTCGGGGAATTTGTACCAGTATATGACAGAAGTTAATTCTCATTTTTACCCATATCCTTATCCATCCACAACCCCCCACCCCTTATATACATGCTATTTCTGTTTCTTTCCAAATCATATTAATTCTACCTTTTAAAAGAGATATTTACTGATAGCTTTGCTATCATGATGATGTGAATACTAACAAATACTAACAGAAGCAGTCTTTCTGGGATTAATTTTACGTATGTCCCAACAGCTTCAGAATTGTTCAGACTGCCATGCAGCAGATTGTTTCTGGAAATACAGCCTAAGAATATAATTGCTAGTATTCATTTTAAAAGCAAAACTTAGAAAATAACTTCCACTGAGTTAAATGTAATGTCATGTTAGCACCCACAAAAGTGAAGCAATCATTTGTTAAAGAGGCTGTCTTTCCTCCATTGAGCATGTTTGGCTCCTTTGTCAAAGATAAGGTGGCTTAGTGTACCCGGGTCGTGTCTGGATCGTCTAATCTATTCCCCTAGTCCTTGGATCTGCCGTTTTTATCACAGTGGCTTTATAATACAGATTTAAGTTGGGAATCGTAACACCCCTGACCACGTCCTGGTTGCTCAGAATTGCTGTCTATAAAATGGACCAATAAAGAATTCAATTTAAAAAATGAAGCAATCAAATAATTTTAATCGTAAAGAGCAATAACCAAGGTAATTCTAGAAGCTGTGTTCCACAGTGTTGAGCTGCTGCATTGTCAGGTGAATGATGCCGCTGTTAACCTAACTTAGCTGTGGCCGAGGGACCCTCTTCAGCACACGATAGGTGGTGGGTACGGCTAGTGACACAGCCCGAGCCTCCTGCAAAGAGAATCTCTGACAGACACAGCTAGAGTCACCGCCTCACTTTGAATATGTGCTGCCTGTTCATCAGAAGTGTTGCTGGAGATCAGAGAGTAGTGAATTCTTCTCTTATCGAGTGGCTTAACAATGCATCATAAGAATAAGATCAAAATAGCAACAATTTTTTGCAATTTAAAGTACAAATTTCTGATACAAAAAGAAAGTCCATTAAAAACAGGCTGCTTTCACCTAAGAGATGTGGACAATCTTCAGCTTTGTGAATGAAAGGACTAAATTTTAGCTCAAGCACAAC
>PVIC010013465.1:0-38038 GCA_004025085.1 Thryonomys swinderianus
TCACCTAGGGAGAAGTTTTAGGAGCAGAGAGAGCACATTCCAGAAATATTTGAGTACTGTCTGCCAGACAAAGTTATCTTTGTATTTTGAATTCCTGTAGATTTAGATTCTAATGATGCTAAACCTATATGTTAACCACTAACTACATTGTCAATTGTAAGCCTTGCACGTAAGCACCGTAGCTAGAAATACTATAAAACGGCACTAAAGAATAAACTCAGGGCCTGCTCAATACTGACTGAGAGGTCCTCCCGAGCCCATTTTCCTGTCTTCTTTTCTTTTCTTAATCCGCGCCCCTTGACTTCACGACCCCGCTGTTTTGTCCGGCTGGCTCCGGCAGGCTCAGGACTGAGTTGAGCCCACAGCTGCCTGCGCAGATGTCAAAGGAAGGACAGCCGCCTAGTGGGATGAGCGTGGGACTGGGTCAACTGAGCACCCTGGTGCAGAAAGCAAGGCAGGACTGGTCACAAGCAGCTGGGTCCACAGGCAGCTCCACCCCACTAGACTGTGTACCAGTACCGGGCCTTGGTGCAGGGGTGGGGGCTGCTTCTATATCACACAAGGCTGTGCCAGGAGACACAAGCTGCCTCTACACGGAGCCTGGCTCTCTTAGGAGACACAGATGGTGTATATGCAGGAAGCTATTCCCCAAGGAGAAGAGGGCCACGTTCCCAGAGGATGAGACTCTGTGAAGAGATTCAAGCAGGATGTGTCTGTGTTGAGCCAGCCCAGCAGGCAGATGCCAACTGCATCTACACAAAGCCTCGATCTGCCAAGAGAGGTAGACAGTAAAAACACAGAACAGCACCCACACAGGAGAGGCAAGCAGAACCAGTATCAGGGGCTGTATTTATTCCTGGTGATGCAAACTGGGACTGCATGGACCATAGCCCTGCAGAGAAATGATGGCACTCTATCTGGAAACAAGGCAGTAGCTGGACATGGAGACCATGTAAGTGCTGAGTGCGGCTCTCTAGGACCTTCCATAGATCCATGGTGCACAGCCCTGTGTGTAGTGAGGCTGTGTCCGCACTGAGTGAAGTTGCATAAGGCATATGGGCAGGAACAGCCACGTAAGATGAGCCTCTGCAGGCTGATGCACAGCGTCTCACAGAGCCGAAGAGCTTCTATGCAAATTGAAGCTGCTTAAGGAAATTTACCTGTGCAAGCACAGGACAAGCCCCTGCCTCTGTACATGCGTCAGGCTATCCCATGGAGATTCAGCCCACATTTGCAGAGTGCGAGGCTCCTGTAGGAGCACAGAAAGGCCCTCTGCACCTCATTACAGCCTGCCTGGCGAGAAGCGTGGGCTGCTGCTGGCCGTGCAGCCGCGTCTTACAGAGTGCAGCTCTACGCTGGGCCAGCATGGGACAGCACCGCGTGAGTGCCTTTCCACCGAAGAACTGTGTACTGGAGAACCAGGGTCCCGCCTGCCTCTACAGCTTGCCACTGCAGCCGGCACGTAGACACACTCAGAGCGTGCCACTGTGGAAGAAGACTGGCGCCATGTAACCAGGGTTCTTTGTGGAGACCCACCCTGCTTCCACACCACAGGAAGCTCCTGCGAAAGGTCACTGGCTGCTACCACCTGCTGCCAGGAGCCTGCACCTTCATGGAGGGCGGCACCTTAAAGGAGTATAGCCCAGGTGGGCAGAGCTGAAGGGGGTGCTATGAGGGCCCCTGGAAGGTTTCACTGGCCCCAGGGCTCCATTTGCAGGCTCATGGGCTACATAGATGGAGTCAGCTCAGCAAGGAGCTAAACCCAGGTCTGGGGTAGGGATCGCAGGCTGCGTGCTAAGGGAGCAGAGGTCTGACCGCAGGGTCAGCCACCCTCGGGCAGGCACGGCACTGCTGAGAAATGCAGCAAGCCTCCCCGGAGCGCCCCTGGCAGCACCTCACTGGAGCAGAGCCCGAAAGCGGAAGTCTAGTGCACAGGTACAGAAAATGCCCCGGGGCTGGCCCTTAGTGCCATCCCCACCTTCCCCAGCTGTGGGCAACCAGAGGGGCACTGCCAGCGCGCATTGCCCACCCAGTCAGTCCCGCTGTGCTTTCTGCCTCTCTGCCACCGCCAGCGGGACAGCCTCTTCCTCACCCACTTCACCCTTTTCCTCCCTCTCTCTGAGCCTCAGGCCTAAGCTGGTTGTCTTGTTGGGTTTCAGAAGCTTGCATTCCCAGATTTGGGCAGAGTCCCGCCTGTACCCCAGGATGGGGTGTTGATTCCCTCATGTAAATCTATCTGCAGCTCTTAATCTGAAAAAAAAATTCTCCCAAATGAATCTGAAAATCTGCCAGTGCCTTCTGGTTGGGAGGTTCTGGAATCATAGCTATATGAGAAGGAGTTGCCCATGTCAGCCAGGAGACCCTACATGGCATTTGGAGAGTGCCAATGTCAATGTACCAACAAAAGAATCCACTGAGGAGAAGCCCGGGGTAGGAAGCCATGGGCTGTTTCGAAGAAACACAAGTATATCTATTTTCTACTGTGTTGCTGGCAGCTGACCCTGGGCTTCCTGGTTACGCTATAGACTGCCCCACCAGCATGGGTCTCGCTGGTCTCCATTGCCAGCTCCGCCTCTGTTGCCCTGTCCTTCAAGATCAGAACTTTTCACCAGGATGCCTCGGCCTTCTTGCACTGTCCTCTCACGACATGCTCCTTAGTAATCTCAGCATTCTCAGGCCTTTATATCAGTGCCATCGATATTGGCACTGCCCGATAGAACTGTCTGCAGTAATGGAAATGGTGTTGTCTGTCAGTTTCTACAACTCTAACAAATACCTGAGACAGTCGACTTAAAAAGAGGCAAGTTTTATATTAGTTCATAGTTCTGGAAGTTTCAGCCCCTTACCAATTAGCCCCCTTGCTTGGGCTTATAGCAACACAGTACATTACGGTGGGACTGTATGGTGATGGAGACCTGTTGACCTTGTGGCCAGGAATCAAAAGAACAGAGAGGGACTGGGACCCTCCCACTGCTTTTTAGGGCATGCCTCCGATGACCCAAATCCTCTCACTAGCTATACCTCTGAAAGATTTCTGCCACCTTCCAACAGCTCCACAGACTCAGAATTGTTAAGTCTTTAACAATGAAACTTTGGGGGATACTTATCCAAATCGTAGCATGTTCTGTTTCATCATGCCCACCACAGTAGCCAGGAATCACACATGGTTATTGAACTACTAAATACAGATCAGACTCACTGTGGCAGAGGAACTGGATTATTAATTTTTTGTTTTTAGTGGTACTGGGAGTCAAACTTGGCTTCTTGTGCTTCCAAGGTAGGCAAGGTACCACTGAGCTAAATCCTTAGCCCTGGATTATTAATTTTAACTAACTCAAATTTGATTTCTACATTTAATTGTAATATATACCAAACAATGTGTTATTTAAATCACTTCAAGTGTATAAACTACCAGTATTTCTAAAACTGTTGGTTCCCCCATCATAAACTATACTCCATTTAAAAAAAAAAATAAAATCAGCTTAAATTTACTCTTTGGAGTTGGAAAGGGATAACAGGGGAAGAAATACAGTGTGTATATATATGATCAAGATATATTACATAGATCACAAAAGAACTGTAATTATTATGTATCACAAACTAGTAACATTAATTTTAAATAATTTGGAATAGTAACAATGACTAGCGGCTACCATATCGGACAACACAAATCTAGAAGTCCGTGACCTTCAAATTAATGTTTCTAGCCTGGATCTCTGTTATGATTGGGTTGAGAACATTCCTCAAAGGTCTTACACCCCCACAGGCAGAACTCTGGGAAGCTGACTGGGTCAAGCAGTGCCGCACTGACTTGCTGCTGGGAGGTGGCACCTTGTTGAAAGTGGTGGGTCGCTGGGATATTGGGCACTCTGTCCCATCCCAGACAGTGACTGAGCCAACCTGTCCTCTGAGCTTCCCTCTTGGATCCCTAACTGCCTAGTGGGTACCTACTGACCTGTCGCATTCTACCTCTCCGAAATCAGACTCATTGGCCCCGCTCTGACATCCCTATCCTGCTCCTTTTGGGTACCCTCTCTTACAAGTAGAACCACCCGGCCCCCAATGGCCTGGGTCAGAAGTACATGATGAAGCAGTCTGATCTCAGATGCTTCCCCTGTACCTGGCTTCCAACAGCCAGTTATTTCTGAGCTCTGTAGACCCTGCCTTCCTTAAGTATCCCAGCTGTGTCCATCCACCCCCAGCTCCGGCTCCTTGGATACTTTCGGCCCCATGGCTGGACGGGTCAGCAGAGTTCGCCTTCAATACCAAAGGGTGGCAGAGCAGCAAGAGCTGGTTGCTCAGGTGTCCCCTGACCCCGCCCTCAAACCCAACTCTGCTGCCGAATAGATGCCTCAGTTTGTCATCTGCGGGATGGGTGAATTATCTTCAATCCTTCACAGCACCAGGAGGATCAAAGAAAGCAGGGGAGGGATGGTTCTGCTGTGCCACAGGTACCAGTGCAGCTTCCTTAGGGGCAGACATCACTCGTCCCCCATCACAGGATTATTCCCAGAGGCTACAGACTTGTCAACTGGAGTTCAGAGAAGTGCAAATTCTCTGCAGGAGAAGTATCCAAATGAGGTCGTGTACAAGTCCATTTCCATAAATGCCCTGCCAAGCCCTGGGAGTTCCCTGTGGGGTGCCAGCTTGGTTAACAGGCAAGCCCTCCCGGGGGGAGGTTTCTGCCTCTGGGCTTCTGTCACCCTTGATCCTGTGGCACTGAAAGAGAAAGCAGGCACCTGCTGCCAACCTGCTGGGTTCTGGGCGCAGCCTGCGTGGCGGCTGCTGCAGGACTGCTCCTTTCTGCCGTAGCTTGGCGGTCATTAAGCCGTTAAAAAGAGTGAAGCTTTGCCTTGGAAAGAAATAAACTCCACATTCGAGAAAGTGAGTCATCAGCACTAAATGTCTAGCTGAATCTTTTGATAGCAAGGACAGCTTTTTTCTGTGGGTTAATTTTGCACACGGTCAGCATAGAGAGCATCGCTTTCACCTTGCTTAGTGAAAGTTCAGCTGTTCCTCGGGCCAGCTCCCCAGGGCGTCTTCTCTTCCTTCTGCTGGCCCTGCGGTAGGGTACGCCACAGGCCCTTGTTATGGTTCACAGCTAAAGGTCTCCCCAAACTCACGCACTCAGAGATGGGCCTGCTGGAAGCAGGTTGGGTCAGGGGGTACTGTGCTCATCGGTGGATCCATCCACTAAGGTGTTCCGCAGGCGAGAGTGCAGTGAAGAGGGGGCCTGGTTGGAGGCGCTCACTCCGGCTGTGATCCAGAAGTGGAAATCTTCCTCCCAGGTTCCCCCCGTCCTTGTCTATGCCTTGGTTGCCATAGTGGAACCAGCCCTCCTCCACCGTGCCCTTCTGCCATACTGTTTCTGCCTTGGGGCCAACTGACCGCAGATAGAAAACATGAGCCAAAATAAACCTCATCTCCTCTAAGTTGGGGGGTCAGGTACTGAGTTCTGCTGATGAGAAAGTGACAAAGACGGCCCTCTGTCCTGCGGAAGTGGAACGGCCACGCTGACTTCACAGGGCTGGAATCTGCACCACGTGTCAGAAGCCTCACCTGTGGCCCGGGCTTGTTTTCCTCTCCACCCTCCAGACCACAAGCTAGGGAACTCTCCTCCATCAAATGCCTGGGGCCCAACAAAGAGCTTCTGCAGTCAGAATTGCACACGGCCTCCTTTGGCCACTTCCCTCGGGGATGTGCAGCGACAGGTAGAGGAAGGCTGGCCGGTGAACAAGCCCTGACTGTGGGGCCTTCAATAGTACACATCTTCCTTTATTCTACAGCAGGAGAAATTGAGGCTTTGAGAACAGAGAAGCCTTGGGCAGTGTCACTGCACATTCTAGGGCTCACCACGTTTGTCCTTCGAGGGCTCGAGACAGTGCTCTTCTCCAAGCCAGCGTCTAATTCCTGCATGAACCCCCAGTCTCCACAAAATTTTGCACACATTGCACGTGTGCAACTTCTCCCTCCTGCAGGCGCAGGTGGACCTTGGCTGAGGATGGATACACACAGGTGCTTTCAAGCAATAGGCCTAACTCTGCACACAACTCTGACTCTTGCCGACGTCCTGCCCTTCTCTCTGCGGGCTCATGAGGACTTCCCTGTGACTTTTCACGGAAGTCTTTGCTGGCATGAAGACAGACTGCTCAGGCTTTGAATGCGGAGTTCTCACTCTCCTTCTAAGTCAGGGAGATCACTCTAATATAGAGTTAGGCATGTGGTTGTGAAGAGAGAAGGCCAGGCAGGAGGCACGGGAAGGAACGAGAGGTTGGCTCCCTCATCAACAGTGACTACAACGCTGGGGCTTCAAGGTTGAGGGCTGTTCTTTACCTGACCCGACAAAAGACAGTCCCAGGCAAGGACATGCCCTTTGAAACATAGCCTTAGTTATGGAGAATTAAAGATCCAGGAACTGTAAGGCTCAACTCTGCCCACCTCATTTTATAAACTGATTAACTAAGGTCAAGAGATTCAGGTGAGTTTAACATATACTTTCTGGCAGTCTGTGGAGACAACCGAATGCTTTTTCTCCTACAGAAGCATGAAAGCTGTCACCATACAGGTCCCTGTATGCTTTCCTGGTAAGTCAAACAGTGGCTTGCCCTGGAGTTTTTGCTCTATGACTGCATCCCTGGAATGACCACTCCAAATATATGGGCCTCGATCCTGAGGCCAAGTTGTTCTATTTGATCTGGCCTCCTGGGGATTACATGCACAAGCCTTTTAAGACTCAGCTTGTTCATTTCAAACACCAAGTGATCATTCCAAACACTATCCAGATCGCTGCTCACCCTTGGGGAAAGCAGGCATTTGGCAAAGTCAAGGCTGCTAACAGCCAGTGGCCCCAGCTAGCACCAAATCAGGTAAGTTGTTCTTGGCAGGGACAGGAGAGTCTTGCCTGCCCCAGGGAAGTCTGATGATCAGCTTGCCTCTGACTGTTGCAGAAGATGGTGCTGGACCCTGGAATTTCTTCTCTTTTAATTACCAGTTCTAGTGCTCGCTTGGGCAGCACATAAACTAATTATCAGTTCTATTGCAATACTTGGGTTCTAACTGTATGTGTACATTTGGAAAAAGAAGGGGACGTGCGGGTGAGAGGAAGCTAGAGGAAGAAGCATTTCCCTACACGGCAGCCCAGAGGATGCGTATGTGACTGTGAGGTGTGGCTGAAGAGACCACACAGTCCTGCCCTCTGCCCACTTCCCTGAACCCCCTTAAGGCCATCCCTGGATGAGCTACAACAGCATCAGTGGGCCGGTTTAGCCTCCCATTTGCTCCATTTCTTCAGGTCAGAAAATGTGTGTGTATTTGGTGGGGGTGAGTGGAGTGATATGAGGTTCTGAAATTGGCTTTGAGTAGCCAAAAGCCTTTCACACGCAGGAAGACTTTGGACTCGATATCATCTGAGTGACTTTAGGGGCTCCTTGCTGGCTGAAGGAAGCTAGAATAAAAGAAGACTCTTTCTTCTAGTTACATGTGTCAGAAAGTAGAGAATTTCTCATCACTGGGAAGGTTTGAACAAAAGCTGAACTACCGTTTGGCAGGGAGTAGCTGGCAGGGGTTTAAGGACAGGGTGCTAAGGACCCCTCCGCCCTAATTCTAGGATTTCTCAGCCTCCAGGACCAGAGCCAGCCCCGTGGCCCACTGCTACCTTTGGCTCTGTAGCCTGCAGTGTGAAGCTAGGTCTCCACAGATCTGTGCAAGTCATCTTGTCTCAGCGCAGATCAGTGGTCTCCAGGGCTCCCTGCCCCGTGGAGGCTCTATTAGAAACAGCCACCTGAATCCCAGGACCCCAAGGGAGCTGGTCTGGGTCTACCTTACGATAGATCCTAAGAATCAGGACATGCTCCAAAGACCTCTAGCAGTTTTGGGTAGCCTTGGGGTTCCCAGTCACAGTGGAGGCTTTGGATACCATGGCCTTAACAGAAGTCAGATTGGCTTGGAGTACAGCACACTGGGGACGTGCTGGTGACCCCGTGGTGAGCCAGTGGTCTTGTGGGAAGATCTGATGAGCTCTGAGGATAACTTCCTTGATGCTCCACTCTTTTCTGCCATTGACCTCTCTGGAGAATCTATTTTACTGAGCATCAGCTGTGGCTCCCATTGTAACCCCAGCACAGCGATACTAATAGCCACGGTGGAAATATACTTTCTCACCTTTTTTACAGATAACACATTTGACTTCAGTATTCTCTTTACAAAGAATTTATTAGCAGCTATAACATAAAAATTTCTTTTCTTGCTAGCTTGTGCTACCAAGGGTTCTGACATGACTTGATGCCCAGCCTGAACCAAGTATGAGATTCCTTCTTTCTCTGAACCCTCCTACTTACCCTTGAGTGTGTGTATAGTTCTGGTATGATAAATAATTGGGCCCTGTTCTGGTTTATGTCTAGACATCCCTCCAAAGCTTCCTGCACACCTAAGTGGGGCTTTGGGAGGTGACTGGATCAGGCTGTGTGCTCCTCATCAATGGATTTATTCATGGGTGAGTTCACAGCTACATGTGATGTCAGGAGTGAAGTCTGGTGTGAAGGGGTTGGCCACTGGGGGTGTGGCATAAAAGGGTCTATCTCTTTCTTTTCGTCACTGCTTGTCATAAGCAAGCCCCTTCTGCCATGTCCCTTTTGCATGCTGTCCTGCCTCAGAGCCAGCCAGCTGTGGACTGAAACCTGTACAAGCTGGGAGCCAAAACAAACTCTTCTCCTTTTAGTTATGGGTGTTGGGTATTGTGTCCCAGCCAAGAGGAAGTGACCAAGACAGTCGCCAAAGATGTCCCTTTCCCAAGCCCCCACACCCGGGAGTTAAGTTATCTTGCATGCCAAAGGAAAGTCTGGGGATGTGACTGTCAAGTGGAACTGTGGGAGAGAGCAGAGAAAGGGGGTGGGGGGAGAAAATGAGCAGAGTATGTTTTATGCACGGACAGATCTGTCAGAACGAATCCCATTGATCTGTACAGCCCAAGAAAGAAAGAAGAACGAATGAGATTCTTAAAATAGGGAGATTATCCTGAAATAACTGGGTACACCCAAGGTAATCACACGGGTCTCTAGAAAAATTATGCAGGACAAAGGAGAGTCAGAGCAGATGTGACGCAGCAGTGGAGTGGGCAGTGTCACCTTGTGGGCGTTGAAGACGCAGGAGGGAGCCACAAACGAACACCTACAATGGCCTTGAGAAGCCAGAAAGGCAAAAGAAACAGATCGCCCCTTAGAGTTTCCCAAAGGAACACAACCACGCTGAGCCCTGGATTCTAACCCTGTGAAACACATCTTGGATCTTGGACCATTTCTCTGTAGGGCAGTTTCCCCATCTGTAAAAGTAGAGCCATAACCCTAAGATCTGTAGTGTAATGCGTAGTGTGTGCTATGGTTGTGTCAAGTGCTGCGACATTAGGGGAGCTGGGCATGTTATATGTGAACTTTCTGTACTCTTTTGGCAACTTCTTGAAGTCTAAAATTATGTTGAATTTGGATATGTTTATTTGAATTAATTTTAAATTGTTAAAAAAAAAAACAAATGTCACAAGCTTTAGAGACACTGTAAAAACTCCAGCTGAACTCTTCTTGGCATACCGAAGCTACTCAGTGAACCTCCACCAGTACCCACAGGGAAAGGTGCCAGGGGCAGTTAGTGCCTGTCACTGCTACTGCCTAACATGCCACCTGCAGAAACATTCACAGATTTGCTTTCTAGAGAAAGCCCCAACCAGATACTCTGGATGATTCTACCAAAAATCTCCAGTGAAAAGAGCATAAAGGAAAGGATATAGACTGTATGAGATCCTGGCCCAGTGTGGGTGCTAACTAAACTGGTCTGTGTGAGACCCATCCCCAGAGAAGGAGCGACAGGTGCTTAGATGGATCTGTTTCTAGGGAAGCAGTGCTAGGAACACCTGGCCTGCTCATGCCCCTGGGCAGATCAGTGGTTGCCAGGGCTGGGTTCAGGTGAGCCATACCCCAGTTGGGACAGCAGAGCCTGTGCTCTCAGCCACTTGTACCTTTCAGGCAGCATCTTGGCAAGAGATGATCTTTCAGATTTCTTTGAACATTTATAGTCACCAGATCCTTGTTGGCCTTTTCTTTTGAACATAAGCAGTTCATCAGGGAGCACCCAGGAACTGAAGGGTTAACTGCTTTGTGCTTAAAATAAAACAAAACAAAAATACTGTCTTCAGGGCTCTCAGATTAGCATCCCACACTAGACAGGGCACCACAGACCAGAAGGCATCTCACAGCCTCCCAGCGAGCTCTAGACTGCCGGGGTTACCAGGGCTTGCGGTGTTCAGAAAGCACAAGCCTGAGGCAGCTCTCTCCACCGGCAGGCAGCGGCTGGCACCTGTGCGAACTGCACTCTGGGCAGAGGGAGAGACGACCGTCACCTCTTCCCTGGACAGTGACTCTTAGTTGAAGCCCTTGTCCAGTAGAAGCAGATGTGGAAATGCTTTCACCCATGGCATCCTAGACATAAAGCCAGGCATGAAGCCTGGCTCCTTGGAGGCCTGCTGGCAAGGCTCTGCCTGAGCTGGCCCTACATGCCATCCCCACGGAGCCTCTCCTTCAGCAACACTGTCATTTTCTTCTCTCCCAGTCACATCCTGCCCTCATCAACGCCCACCCCACTTTCTAAGATGGGCACATACAGCCCCTTTATCTGACAAAATTCATTGCTCTTAGGTGCTCTGCTCAGAATGGGATACACTTCCTCTAGGCCTCTGATGCTGCCTTCCTCAGCTTGGCAGACTGCGATGAAGCCCCATGCTAGAAGGGCTTCACAAGTACTGGGGTCCAGCCTCGGGCCCCGGCACAGACTGGGAGAGCAGGAGACGCTGAATGGCTAGTGGAGTCAGTGAGCCAGGGGATGAGGGAATATTAGGCCCTGACCGCTGGAAAAGTCAAATCCAATTCTCTCCAAAGCTACCTTTCATTACGTGCACTGATATGCAGGGATTCAGGAGTGGAATGAGACAGCTTTCAATGCATGACATGACTAATGCAGGGCTTTTAACTGTAGATTACAAAAATAGCCTAAATGTGTGGAGGCCCCTCCTCCTAGGGAGGATGACATCATGCTGCCCCCCGTTGCTTTTCTGGGGGGGGGGGGAGCCACACTCTTATCTACTGCTTTGACCACGCAGAGGAAAGGATCCTGAACTGAAAGCAGCAATCTATGTCTCCAAAATTCTCAACTCGTCAGCTGCCTCTTCCCAGTCCCAGACACTGTATTTCCACTGCAAAGACAGAAGCAACCAGTCTCCTGTCAATCGGCCCCTGGCCTGGGAGTTCTGAGAGCAGTAGGCTTCCCAGGAGCCATGCTTTGGCTATGCTGGTAGACACCGGGGTCCCCATTTGTCTTTTAGGACAGCAGGGATCCAAGCAGCGTAGCACCCAAGCACCTTCCCATAATGCAAAGCCTTGCCACACTGGCACACTCCTTTTAAGAAAAGCAGGGTCTCTGCTAGAAAATACACACACTTGGTTGTAGTAGAGGACATGAGTCTGTTTTACTTATCATAGACTTTAAAATGCACATGCCCTGGCACTTCCAATAGACCTGGCCAGATTGAACCTTCTTCCCCAGGTATATCAATGAGAGGCAGCCATCTCCCAAAGTGAAGGAAGGTCTAGGACCAATCAATATTCATGGGAAATGCAAGAGCTTGCTACAGTAAGCCTGCAGCAAGACCAGGTAGCATATCCTGAGGTGAAGCCTGCCCCCCCATGTGGTGACCTCTGGCAACAATGAAACAGCCTTGGTATGGGGTAATACTGGCTCACATCTTCCAGCATGACTGTCCTCCTCACTTCTGGCCCTTCTGGACAAATCGCCCATGTGAACTCCTTCCCATCTGTGGCCTAAAATGTTGCCATGGGTTGGCTGGGGCTCACTAAGGAGTAAGGGGCTGAGATGCCAGGCTGTGGACCTGTGCTGACATGCCAGGTGGTCCTAGACAGTTAGGGAGCGTCTCAGCCTGGTCTCTCCCTGTCAAGCAGAGATGTAGCCCCTGCTCAGACCACCCTGTGGGTGCCCCAGAAAAGCTGTTGCCCAGGGACATTCTGGGCCCTCATTGGTCCAAATTCTAGTAGCCAGACCTGGGAGAGCCTTAGAGGATGTTTACTCCAAAATATCCATTTTATGAATCAGGAAACCAAGGCCTAGAAAAGCAAGAGATTGATCCAAATTACCCTAGCCAGGAAGCCACTTACTCTCAGCTCCCTTTGTTTTTAATTACACTTTTTGCTTTGAGGTAGTAGTGGATTCACAAGTAGTTGTAGGAAAATACACTGAAAAGCCTTGCATCTTTTGCCCCCAGTGGGACATATTTCATTTTTTGAAAATGAGTCAGGCTATGATAGGGTTGGTATGTGCTTTTGTGCTAGTATAGAGTAGGAGGGAATGATGAAAACAGAAAAGGCTATTTTACATTCAAAACCGGGTCTGACATAGTCTATTCCCTGATAGAACTGCAAAGAATTCTTTTGTTCCCTTTTTACTTGAACTCAAGGGTACTGAGAAAGTGGTTCTGAGTAGCCCACTTGGCCCATTAATCCATTTGGTATTTCCCATGTCTTCTTGAATGCTTCCCGCACCTCCTCCTCCTGGACCCACTTCCTTTCACTTGAAGCATGGCGGGCTCTGTAAAGAGAAGGTGATGGAAGGTTCTGCACCTGCTCTGTATCCCTTTGAGTCACTAAGCAGCAGCCATTTTCCCCACAGAGTCAAGGCGGACAGCTTGGCTGAAACACGTGCAGTACAAATCTCCCTCCTGCACTCCTTTCCTCTCCCAAGCCTCCACAGATGCCAGTGATTTTCCCTGTCTATCATTTATCAAAAAGATCAGCTTTCAATCATCAGTTCTCAATGGCCAAGTCTGATCTTTATTTCTTCTCAAATTCTTAAATAACACAAGTGATTAGAATTTCTCCTGACAGCCAGCAGCACTTCAGAGGCAGTTTTGGCTTCCAGAAATTAGTTTCAGTCCTCCTTTCTTTGAGGGGCAACTTGGGAGTCCTTTTATAGCCTTTTAGTATTGATCACAGATTGATTTGGTCTTCATAGCCACAAGCAGCACACTCCATCCAACTTTTGAATAACCAGAAACAGCTTCCCCCCACCCTGCTCCAATTAGCTCATGTAGCTTGCACCAGTGATCGTCTAGTGAAGCTTTTTACTTCCCTGCTTCAGTGAAAGCTGAAGCCAAACTCTAGAGTAAAACACCATGGACACAAAAACTGGGCTGCTGACACTTTTCAGAGGAAGAAGTAAAAGCAGCTAAGAAGCATATGAAGAAATGCTCAATGTCACTGGCCATTCAAGAGATGCAGATGAAGACAACACTGAGATTTCATCTCACTCCACAAAGAATGGCTGTTATCTTGAAATTAGCCAGCAACAAATACTGGTGAGGTTGTGGAGGAAAAGGAACCCTTCTGCACTGTTGGTGGGAATGTAGACTAGTACAACCATTATGGAGATCAGTGTGGAGATTCCTCAAAAAACTAGGATTAGATGTTCCATTTGACCCTGCTATTCCCCTGCTGGGGATATACACAAAAGAATTATAAGATTTCTATCACAGCGACATATGTGCACCCATGTTCATAGTAGCTCAGTGTGTGATAGCTCAATCTTGGAAACAACCCAAATGCCCATCAACTCTAGACTGGATAAAGAAGATATGTGTGTGGTTTTTAAAAATAAAATGGAGTATTACTCTGCCATAAAGAAAGATGAGATTGAATCATTTGTACTCAAATGGACATACCTTCAGGGCATACTCATAAGTGAAATAAATTTACATAGATGTGTAAATACTATATATTTTCTCTGATAGTAGAAACTGAAGTTATAAATGTGTTCTAGAATGCATGATTGATATTATGAAATAGTAAATATTCAAAGGGTAATGGGGTTTAGGGGTAAATAATGAGGAAAGAAAAAAATGATAGTTTAGAAAAGGAAACAATGCCTGTGTATATAGGGATGGAGGAGAGGTAGGGTGGGGAGGGGGGGGAATGGGAATTAAGTTGTGTCATTTACTGGTACAAATTCTCAATGTGGAGTGTAATTGTGATGTGTATACATAATGTACCAATAAAATGTACCAATAAAATAAAAAACCAAACAAACAAAACTGGGGCACTGGAGAGGATGAAGATGAGGCCTGGCTGGGGTGGGTTGCTATGCAGCATACAGAGATGGCCCCATGGAAGAAGATTAACCTGTGCAGAATTAGGAAGCATGGGGAGGATGTGGAGAGCCGTGCACAGCAGGGATTCGGCCCCACTCCTCCCTCTTGGCCTGACGGTCTAGGGCAGTGGTGTCCAGTGGAAATGATGATGGAAATGTTCCAGATCCATGTTGTGCAATAATAGCAAAAGTATCAGGCACTGATAGTTATGGAGCACTGGAAATGTGGTTAGTGCAGCCAAAGGAACTGGATTTCTAATTGTATTTAATTTTAAGTCAAAAGAGCCATACATAGCCAGGGGTTATGGAAGTGTGTAGGTCTGTAATGAAGCTAATAACAAGCCCCTTGGGACTTACCCACCTCTAGCTCCCCCAGCCCTGTCATGGGTGTTTCCTTTCTCAGATTGATGCTGGGTTGCTTTTTCTTGCTAAAATTTGGTCAGACCCAAAACAGAGCTTCATGGTTACAGGCTGGACAGAAGGCACAGACTAGACTTGCTAACTATCTCTTTCCGGGCATGTGGGAGCCCATCCTAAGCTTGTGTGCCTTATTTCATCTAGTATTATAGTGTCAAGGTGCCTCCATTTGACTACAAATACCTCAGGTTTATCCTTCTTTATGGCAGAGTAGTACTCTGTTATATAGGGTGGTCTTTTTCAAATGGGAATGAGAACAGGAGATGAAAGGAGGTAAAGGGAATAAACAAAAAGAATTGAAGGAAAAAGTAGAACTGGAGCTTTTAAAATGGGAAGGAGACCAAGAGTTGGAAGGAGCAGGGGAGGATGAGGGAGAAAGGGCACGAAGAATAATTAAGATATGCTGTATACATGTGCCAACTTCCCAAGATGAATGTAATCATGATGCAACTGAAAACATGGACTAATCATTTCTTTTAACATTAAAAAAAATTTTTAAAGAAAAAGAAAGAGTTCAAAGAGGACAGTCTGAGCTAGAAGTTGGGGTTGGTCGAAGCAAGTGGGCATCGGGGAGCAGAGTATGTTACTGGAAAGGAGGCTGGACACAGGCTGGAATGTGGACCACAGAGAGCCTGGAAGGTCGCCCATAATTCTGCACTGGCACATCCACCCTATGAGGAGGCGTGGAACGGTTTGAGCAAGTGAGAAACGTGGCCTGAGTTGCGCTGGAACAATAGAGACAGCGGAAAATCAGGAAGAGGTTGAATGGCTCGATCTGCCAGGCTGCTTGGGAAGAAACCCTGGGAATTCATGGCCCTGCACAACTCCCAGGGAAAAGGAGCCAAGTGGGGCCTGCTTTGGTGGCGGCCCGGTTGGCGAGGGAGGGCATGGTAGAGTCGAGCCACTGCTTGTCCCGCTGTCTACAGCTACCGAGCGCCGAGGGAAGCTTCCCTGGAGCACCTTCTGCTACAGTGTCTCTCATTTGAAATTTAAAACCAGGCACAATCTTGGTTGGCACAAATGACACAGCGGACCGGGAACTCCGGCTCCTGGGCAGGAGTTGGGCTGCTCTCAGTGGGGCACGCGATGCTCTCTGTAGCCCCAACTCTTCTGGTGACTCTCCAGAGACTTCAAGTTGGGAGAAAGAGAACAGTAGGGCCCCGTCTTTCAGAAGCACAGAGGTAGGGAGAGGCACGAGTGAGGGCCCCAGCTGACAGGCAGGAGAACAGAGCAAGTTGAAGAATTGGGTCTCAGGCCCAGACTCTGCCCGGCTTCCCGCCCCACCTCCCATCCTAGCTTCCTGCTATCGCTCAGCACCTAAACCTCTGGATGCTGGGCTCAGACATCTTGGTGGCAGCCTGATGGGCTGTATGTAAGTAATTTAGGAAGGCTGGCAGTCTATGGGTGGCAGTGAAAACACTTGAACTATGTGCCAGCAGGGATTGGAAGGCAGGAAGACTGGCAGTCCTTGGGGCTCTAGAAGATTCTGAGAATGGATCCAAAAGCCTTTCTCTTCTTCTTTCCTTCCCTAAAAGACCAATGTTGTAGAAATGAGCACTCCTCTTAGGCATACCCATGCTAAAGACAGCCCTTCCAAGGAGCTATCCTCCCTTGCTCGCTTTTGCCTGGCTACAGGGACTCCATAGGCCAGCATCATCCTCTCAGAGCAAGTGTGCAGGAACTGGCATCCTCAGGAAGCTTGGCATGAATGATGAGATGGCAGGAGCTCTTAGTCTTAGGAAGCAGCACACATTTTTATGGGCCCAAAGAGCCAAGAGAGATTGCTGTGGGCAGGTTTCACACATACCTAGGCTGTTCTAGTTGATGCCGAGCTGTTTTGTGATTTTCTCTTATGACCAAAAATATAAATGGCATGCCAAATTCTAACACGAGTATGACTTTACTCTGGTAACAGGCATGGTCATTTAATGAGTACGATAAATAACATGTTTTTAGTATCTGGTATTACATGTTCCATAAGACACCGAGAAAGAGACAAAGAGACTTCAGGGAGGGAGGAGACCTAAGGGACTTTGAGACCAACAACTATACTTCTGGGCTATGGAAGCTGAGTTCCAGAATAAATAAAATTGTGGGCAGCACCCTTTAAATTTGCAAAACTTTTCACCATCATTTGAACTTTCACTGGTACCATGAAGGACATGATATACAGTAGGGATGTGCACATAACCAAGAACCAGACTCCTAGGGTTGTGGACATACTTGCATAAGCTGGAACAAGTCTCTTAGTCTCTCTGGGCCTCAGGTTTCTCTTCTGTGAAGTGAGGCTGTTGCGAGGTTCAGTGAAATAGCATATGTGTGTAGAAGTGTTCCTGGTACATGGCACAGTCTGTGTAAGTGTTGGATTTAAAAAAAATATCAGAATACACAAGAGTTTCCTAAAGTGGACAAAGCAAGATAATTAGCCTGTTTGACAGGTGAGAAAACTAAAGCCAGGGGAACTTTAGTTTGGTGTACATAGCTATTTCGTGGGAGAGCCAAAAGTCAACCCCAGGTCTTCCAAAGCCACACTTGGAGCCCTTTCCACTAGAGGAACACATGCTGTGAGGACCCCTCTTGCTCACTCACCCACCTCTCTTGTCAACAAGGTCCAGGGAACACCTCTTTTTGTTAGCCCAAGTTGAAGAAAAACATTATTAGACACACACTTCTATAAAAATTACAGTATAATAGTAATAGATGGGAACAGTATGTGGAACTAAACTTTTAAGAGAGAAGTCAGAGATGTTCAGAGGAAAGAGGTCAATTCACTGAGACCTGGGAGTGAGATCTTTGGGACCAAAAGAT
The DNA here is from genome assembly GCA_004025085.1 of Thryonomys swinderianus. Classification (NCBI taxonomy): domain Eukaryota; kingdom Metazoa; phylum Chordata; class Mammalia; order Rodentia; family Thryonomyidae; genus Thryonomys; species Thryonomys swinderianus. Next base: position 17,419 of record PVIC010013465.1, read on the forward strand.
GCTTGGCTTTGAGCTGCTTCCAGCCAGAGTGCAGGGGCAGTGAAGCCAGATTCCAACCAGTGCTGCCAATGGAAAGTTTCTGGACCAAAAAGCAACCAGATGTGGTGAAACAGGGGCACATGTAGAAAGTGGAGGAAGGCTCGCTTCACAGACCCCACAGTCAGGAAGACTGTGGTGCTGGGGACTTTGGAGACAGTTGATTCATACAAGCTCCCCCATAGAAATATTTTTGGGGTCAGCATAGAGTAGGACAGGTCCAGCAGGGTTCCAGAGGCCCATGAAGAAAGTGATCCCTGAGGAAATGTTTGAACCACAGAAGCACAAGATGGAGGCTATTAGCATCGGCAAGGAACAGAATGGGGTCAATTCCGAAGAAGATCAGAAGCCCCATCCTGGTCCAGGTTGGCTGGAACGAAGGGCTTAAGCCTCAGCAACTGTCTGTGCTGCCATATGCCTCTGTGCCTGCCACATAGCCCCTGGATGGAGGCTAAGCTTCATCATCTGTGTCAGGGATATGGCACAGGAGGTGGAAAACCCTGAAGAACTGGGAGAAAAAAAGGGGCCCTGAGAGCTGAGAGAGTAGACATGGGCATCTTACAGTGCTTCACTAAAACAACACATGCTAGCTACTGTGTCCTCAGCCCTTTCTTGTCCTGTAGAGTGTACTTATTTTCCTTTTACTTGGCTCAGACTCACCCTGCCAAGCCTGTTTCTTTTTCTACCTTTAATAAATGTAAAATCTTCCTATTGTTAAAAAAAATTCACATACAATTATGAGTTGAATTGTGCTACCACCTCCATTTGTATGTTGAGGCCGTAGCCTCTGGTCAATCAAAATATAACTTTAGAAATAGGCTCATCACAGATATAGTTAGTTGAGATGCTTTCATAATGGAACAGGTGGGCCTTTAATCCAATATTATCAGTGTCCTTATAAGAAGGAGAAATCTGATCATGCAGATCCATCAGGGAGAACACTATGTGAAAATAAAGGCAGAGATCAAGGTAATGATTCTATAAGCCAAGGAAGCCAGAGTGTCGGCAAACTACCAAAAGGTAGTGTCAGCACTGCTGACACCTTGACCTTGGACTTCTAGCCTTTACAACTGTGAAAGAAAACAATTTTGTTTTTTAAGACACCAGCCAGTTTGGTGTTTTGTTCTAGCAGTCCAGAATATTAATAGTAATACTAATAATCATTGTCATTCATATTCTCCCCCTCTCTTCCACATATGTACAAATTCTCTTTTCCAGAATTGCAACACATCCCAAGAAAAAGCAGGGGACAGCAAAGGTTGTATTTGTGCAAAACATGAGCTAAGTTTCAATCAAATTCCCATTTGTATTTTACACTGATGCAGAGATTCAGAAGAAAAATAACCCACTGTCTTCAGTTAGTGATCTATAGATATAAAAACACCTTCCCAACTCCCAGTAATGCTCAAGACACTTCCAACATAGTGTAGGGAATGGTATGACTTACAATATACAGAGGAGGAAAGTATAATGATACAAAGTAGGATGTTTTGGCCAAGGCTACATTACGAGGAAGCAAGGGACAGAGTGCAGACTCCACTGCCCACAATGTGTGTGATATTCTCATGCCCTTGTGTGGGGCATCAGTAAAATGCACTTGCTGGGAGAAGGTAGTGATAAGTGTTTAAAACAAAGCCCAGTTGACTTAGTAGTTCCCTTAGTGTCCTCCTAGCCAATATGATGACATTCTGCTCACTTAAATCATGACTGGTTTTGCCACTTTAACTTGCATAGGCTCCAGTTACCTTCCTTACTTAATCCTGAGTCAATCCGCTCTCCATTGGGACAGAATTTAACAGAACCAGAGCTCTTTCAATATACAGTGATACTTTCATTCATAAATGCTTCTGTTGACAAACAGTTTGATTCTTGAATAGAAATGTTGAACAAAATTTTACTTTCCTTCACAAACTCTGCATCGGGTGACTACCACAATTGTAGCCATCTTTCCTACATGATTACAAACACAATCGTCTTCCCCAGAATTCTGAAACACATTAAGTCCATGAACTGAGGTCACTGTAGTTCTCAAAACATTAACTACAGCAATTAGATGAGATAGACATAAAAGGAATATGTACAGGAAAAGATGTTAAATCATTATTTTCTGATGATATGGTACTCTATGTAGAAGACCCCTAAAACTCCACCAAAAAGTGTCTGAAAATTAACAACCAACTGTGATTGCATAAAAGGATAGAAAATCAACCCCTCAAAATCAGTAGTGTTCCTGTGCACCAACAACAAACTTACTGAGAGATAAATTTCACAGTAGCATCAAGAAAAATGAAATGTTTAGAAATCAATCCAACAAAAGAAATAAAGGACCTATATGATAAAAACTACAGTACTCTGAAAAAAGGAGAGCAAAGAGAATATCAGAAAATGAAAAACATTTATTCCTGGGAAAGCAGAACAAATAGAGTCAAAATGCCCATACTTCTAAAACTGCTATATAGATTTAATGCAATCCCAATCAAAATACTAATAATATTCTTCACAGAACTAGAGAAAGCATTCCTAAAATACTTATGGAGCCAGAAGAGACCTAAAATAGCAAAAGAAATTCTGAACAACAAAGGCAAGATGGGGGCATCACAATCCCTGACTTGAAGTTACACTACAAAGCTACAGCATCATACTGAAAAAAATGACAACAAAAAAAACCCAAATTAAAAAAAAATACCAGAGAACAGAAACTGAAGATGTTAATGAGTTCTAAAATATATAATGGATATTGTGAAATAGAAAATATTCAAAGGGAAATGTGGTAGAGGGGTGAGTAATGAGAAGTAAAGAAAAAATGTGATGGTAATAAAACAAGGGAAACAAAGCTTACATTTTTAGGGGGTGGGAAGCTATGGGGTGGATAAGGGAATGGGAAAAAAATAAGAATTAAATCATGTCATATACTGATACAAATTCCCAATATTGAGTGTGATCAGGATGGGTATATGCAAGGTACCAATAAAGATTAAAAAAAAAAACAGATCCGAGGATCAATCAAACAAAATAGAGGATACAGAGACAACTCCAGGCACACTCAGCTACCTTATTTTTGACAAGGGAATCAAACTTCTTTGCTGGAGGAAAGAGAGCCTCTTTAACAAATGGCTCTGGGAAAACTGGCTTTTGACATGCTGAAGATTGAACTTGGATCCATATCTCTCACCACACACTAAAATAAAATCAAAATGGTTTCAAGATTTAAATATTAAAACAGAAACAACGTGCTAGAAGATAGAATAGGTAAAACTCTTGAAGACATAAATGTAGGCAAAGACTTTATGAAAAAGACCCAAGTTGAAAAAGAAATACTATGAAGACTCAACAAATTAATTTACATAACATTAAATGGCTTAAATCCAATTAAGAGGGTTCTGCATAGTAAAGGAAACCACCAACACAAGGAAGAGACAATTTACAGAATGAAAAAATTTCTTGCTATCTCCTGTTCAGAGGACTAATATTCAAATATAAAAAGAACTCAAGAAAATTAGACCTCCTTAATTTAAAGACCCAATCCAAAAATGGGCATATAAAATAAACACTTCTCAGATGAAGAATAAATGGCCAATAAATATGTGAAAAATGTTCACCATATCTACCTTAGGAAAATGCAAATTAAAACAACACTGAGGTTCTATCTTACTCCAAAAATGATGATAATCAAGACATCAGCCAGTAGCAGAAGCTGGGGAGGCTGCAGGGTAACAGGAACGCTTCTCCACTGTTGGTGAGTTGGTACGAGCACTATGAAAATAATTGGGATATTCTTTAAAAAACTAAAACTAGAAATTCCACTGGACTTAGCTATTCCCCTCCTAAGGAATTTTCCCAAAAGAATGGAAGTCATCATACCAAGTGAGGCATGAACACACATGTTTATAGCAGCACACTGTAAAATAGCGAAATCTTGGAAACAGTGCATTTGCCCATGAGCAGATAAATGAATGAAGAAAATATGGCACCTGCGTTTCTAGACAATGGAGTTCTACTCTGGCATAAAAAAGGATAAACGGGACAAATTTTTATGAGACCATAATCTGAAGTGAAATAAATCAGACACATACATTTAAATATCACATTGTTTCTTTTGTATGAGAAATACAAAACATGAATAAGGAGCAAAATGGAGAATAGATATTAGGAAGTAAGAAGGACTTTTTCAAATGGGAAGAAGGGCCAGCGATAGGGGAGAGGGGAGAGAAATAAGGGAAAGGGGATTTAAGGGAAAAATGATTGAAGAAAAAAAGGAAATAGAGCTTTTGAAAATGGAGAGGAGAAAGTTTAGAGACAAGGAAGGGGAAGAGGACAATAAAAAGAATAAAGACGTGTTATGTACATGTACAAATCCCCTGCAATGTGATCGTTATGTACTTCAGACATGTACTAATGAAAAAGAACCTCTCTCATATGTATTCTGTTTGCAACTCAAAAGGTTCTAAGGAAGGAAGCAGGGCATGTAAAGTAATGCTGTTTTACAGCTCCAGCCCCCAAGTGCAGTGTTATTTTTATAACACTGGATTTTTATTATTGAGCACCTGCTATGAGCTGGGCACTCTCCTGGCTCCTTGGAGGACACTGTCTCATCCAACTCTTCCATTCTCCAGATGAGGAGCTAGAGATTGTGTAAAGGAGGCTGCTGCCCAAAGTCAGAAGCCATTTTAATCTAACAGGTGAAGCGAAGATGTAATAGAATGTCTGGCTCACTCTGTAGCTTGGCACAACAAAAGCACCCAATGCTGTCTCCCCTGAGTCACCTCCAGAGATAAACATTTGAACAAGTGGCAGTTTGTTCCCAGTCCCCAGTAGATGCTTGTGATGAATGGCCTCAAATGCCCATCATCCAACTAATAGGCCAATACTCCATCCAGGAAGCCTCCTGGCTCAGGGCCCAAGTCCTGCAGGCTATTTACAGATGGTTTTATTTCTTCTCTCTAATGCCCAAAACCTGGGGGCAGCTCTCTTGGAACCTGATGAGCAGCAGCCATCCAAGACGACTCCAGTAACTCCTCCCCTCTTCTCGCGGCCGGCCTGGAGCCTGGCTGGCATAAGCCTACCGCTGCCCAGAAGAAGTGACAGGAACTCTTGCAAGTGAGTCATCCTTGGATGCTTTCTGGGCTTGACATAAAAGAGTCGGTGGAAGCTATAGTTACCCTGGCTGGGGATCCCCCTCTTCTCAGTGACTGGGGGCTGAGTACAGACCCCACCTGCTGGAATCAATGACACAGCTCAGCTGCCTATGACACATGGGCTAACCTTTAAGGACAGTTCAGGAGAAATAGAAAAACCTTCCTAGAGAGAAAGAAGTCATCTTCTCCAAGAATTCTAAGCCATGGAGCTTTGTAAAGGAGGAACAGCACAGATGCTAAACTAATGTACTGGAGGAGAAGACAGGTGCCAGGCTAAATAAAGAAATGTGAGCACATACACAGAGAACACGTAGTTTTATTTCCACAGGGAGGCACAAATGTATATAATGAGGATTCTGAATGCCAAAAAATCAAATAAGGACATAAACATCACAGTAAACACCAAAGCCCCAGAGTTGGCACCATCATTTACTACGGAAGAGCAGAGGACTTCTCACTATGCAGCCTGCTCTGAAGATTCACAAAAGACAACTGCTCCACTTATAGGGCTGGGATGTGACACTGTAAATAAGTGAAGCTCCTGGATCTGGTGTTAATACTAGAGACGAACCTTAGGAAGCTGTTGCCTATGCTCGAAGGCACAAGGGTATGGGCCGGCATCCATGGTGCAGGCAAGAAGCTCTGTATGACAGCCAAGACAAATTGATTCCCTGGTCCCAAGAAATCCAAAGACCCTCAGATGTAGGCAGAGCCATGGTGTGCAGGGGTGCATGGAGATGGAATGCAAAGGCAACAGCCTCTTCCTATGACCCTCGTCCTGCAGGAGAGGTGCATGGCTTGGGCATGCATATGAGTGTCCTCTCCCTGGCAAGCCTCTGCCAGCCCCTTCTGGTGATCACAGAGGCACAGAGGGGCCAGATGTGGCTGCCCTGATCCTGTGGCGGACAGGGAGCACTTTTGGCTGCCCAGAATCTTCATCCTTTTGCAGATTTAAAGAAGCTGTAAACACCACACAGTGATTTCACTTGTTCCCATTTGAAGCTATGGCAAAGTACACAACTGAGGCTTGGGCAGTTAAGTTTTAGATCAGTGCTGATGACAAACAGAAGCAAGACCAGCAGAGAACTTGTTGTATCATCTCATTTCCTGGAATGGCTATATTGGTGGGGCCAGTGGTCAGATGGTGAGGGTGGTGGACAAAATAGTCTCCTGCTCAGTGGTGTAGCAAAGATATTCACATTAGATTAATTCAGTACTATGACTTTTATCTGTGGATCTAGACATATGGCCACTGAACTTGATGCTCTAATCTCTCCAGCAATTTTATGAACTACCCAGTATTCTCTCTATATCCCTTTTCTGCCTCCATCATGCAGAGCTAGTTTCTGTTGTTTAAAACTAAAACCTCTGAGGGGACTCATACACCCTTGTTGAGAGAATATATCTTTCTCTTCTATCCGTGACCTAGCTATCTTTTGGGGTCTGACACAAATCTCCTCTCTTCTAAGAAGTACTGTGCCAGTATTCTCTTCATTCTAGTAGCATTTCCCACGTGCTTGTTGTGAGCCAGGGACTTTGCTAAGTACTAAGGTCGAGGCAAATCATACACCATTCACTTCTCAAATATTTCCTATAACAGTGATAAATGAACAATGAGAAAGAAACAGGAGGAGGGCTCTACTCAAGGCTAGGATGAGTCCCTGTCTGATACTTGACCATGAGGAAGAAACCAGAGATTGAAAAGTAAGGTTTCTACTTTTGATAGTAGAGGGTTATCTTCACTAAGATGATATAAAATTTTCAGTCAAAACATTAAAAAATACGTCTAAACTATCAAAGTTCTAAAAAGATAATAATGACTATGTGGGCAAGATATGAAATAATGTAGGTTTAGAAAAGTATATCATTTAAGGTCTCTTGTCAAAAAAAGGGCAGAGAGTTGAAAAATAGAATCAGCTGGAAACTTTACAACAAAAAGTGCAATATCCAAAGTAATAAACTCACAAGCTAGGTATAACAACAGATAACATGCAGACTAAGAAACAATTAATGAATTAGAGAATAGATACATCAGACAAACACAGAACACATACAGAGAAACAAATAGAAAAAGCAGAGGAGAAAATAAAGGGCATAGAGAGACTGTGTTAGCTGTGTATAATTGGAGCCTGCAGAGGAAAGAGAAAAGGAGGACATGAGACAGAGGAACTAATTAAATACCTGAGGAGCTAGTGGTCAAAAACTTTCTGAACTGATAAAGGTGTGGAGCTACAGGTTCAAAAGGCTTTTAAACCTCAACAAAGATGAATCCAGAGAAAAACCACACCGAGACACATCACAGCAAAACTGTGGAAGCAAAAGACAGTGAGAAAATATTAAAAGCAGCTAGAATTAGATTATGTGATATTAGGGGTTAATTTTGAAATGATGCCAAAGTGAAAGAAGATTGTGGGATTAAGTTGAAAGATGTGGAGAACTCACACTTTCAGAATGGTAGAATAACTGCTACTAGAGTAGCCACCACACGGTAAACAACCACAGAACTGGACAAACACCCAAAGCAATTGCTTGCAGGCATCATAAATTACACATGGCACTTTAGACAAAAGACAACAGAAGACTGCAGTACCTGATGGCAAAAGATCTGCTCTTCAATTGCTCCTGTTCTCTGCCAGGGAAAGGCCCCACCCAGCTCCAGGGAAGTGAGGTAAAGTCCAAGCAAAACACGATGGGTCTACACTGGGGGATTTGAAGTGGTTGTGATCTTTGAGAAAAGGTCCTGAACAGTGAGAGTGTCACCAGACTGGGTCCAAAGTGTCCCATAAAGAAAAAGTGGGGTGCCCAATTTAGCCTACCCATAGGGCACATCATAGGTTTGCTAACTTATGTCTTAGAAAAGAATTACAGGATATGTCAATGAGAAGCATTAGAAAGGTTTATTAGAGAAAAATAAGAATAAGGCACTGCAGAGCCATCATGGGGGGGGGGTCATGTGGTCTCTGAGTGTCCTCAAGACTAAAGATCTAGGATGTGATTTCCACAGTAGGTCTGTCAGGTTACTCTTTGGTGGGCTCCATTAGAATGCAAACCATTTGCATGTGTTTGAAGTGTAGAGATAGTTTAGAGATAGGCTGCCCATAGTGCTGCTTCTTTGAGAATGAAACCTATTGGAAGGAAAGCAGCCATTCAGGATCAGTTTAGAAGCACAAAGTATGGGCATGATTTACAGGCTTATATTTTTAAGACACTTAGGGTTTATTGTTATTGTTGCTGTTGTTGTTTCTTGGAAGGGAATCTTGGGTAAACTGGATCCTGAAGTTGCAGTTTTCCTAAAAGTACATTTTAAAATTATAATTATTCTTCTTTCCTTTCATTTATCCTTATTTGTTCTATCTTACCTCAGAGGAAGCAGCAACAGCTCACATTTTAGTTTGCCAGAAGTCCAAGATTGAGGGATTGAGGTGTTGGTTGGCTGGGTTCCTTCTGAGAGCCCTGAGGAAAAGATCTGTTAAGGCCTGTTCTCTCTGGCCTGTATTGGTTATTTCATTTTTATTCTCTATATTTCTTAACATTTCCTTCCTTTGATGTGTATCATTGTATCCAGAATTTCTCTCTTTATAAGGAAATCAATTCCGTTGGATGACAGTGCATTCTAACAATTTCACGTTAACTTTATTACTTTTGTAAAGATCCTATCTCCAAATAAGGAAACACTCTGAAGTTCTAGAGCTTCTGAATTCAGCACATGAGTTTTGAGGAAACATAATTCAACATATGAGTTCCTATGGGACCTCCTGCAAGTCTTGGGCTGAGTCTGAGTGATACATAGACAAGGCAAGGCAGCATCTGTGATATCAAATACTCACTTAAAAATTACTAAAAATGCAAAGTACTATGAAATTATAGTATAAGAAGTCAATTCAAATCAGCCTTGGAATAGTCCAGGTCTTGAGTTAAGTAGAGAAAGACTATCCAAAAGAACCAAATGAACTTCTAGAACTAAAAATAACTAAAATTAATAATATAATTAATGATTAAACAATATATTAAGAATAATTAAACATATAAAATAGTAAAGTGAGAAGTGCCATGCGTAAAATGAGAATTGCATAGTATAAAGTAGGAAGTGTGAAGTGTCAGGTGTGAAGTGATAGAATACTGATTCAAATAGTCTTCAATAAGCTAAAGACACACTTTTTGGCCTAACACAAAAGTAATGAGAAAGGGATATAACTAAGAAATAGAATACTTAAAAATTATTAACCAAAAGGAAGCAGGTAAAGAATAAATACAGGAGTAAGTAATATGCAATAGAAAAAAGAAGGAAATCTATTAACACTGTAGAACTGAATATAACAATATCACAGATTATACTACATGTAAGTGAACTAAACCTTTCAATATAGAGATGCAAATTGTCTGATTAGATAAAAAAGAATACTCAATAATGTGCTATCCAAAATACACACCTTAATGCTGGGCATGGTGGCTCACGCCTGTAATCCCAGCACTCGGGAGGCAGAGACAGGAGGATTGCTGGGTTTGAGGCTTGCCTGGGCTACATAGTGAGCTCAGAGACAGCCTCAACTACAAAAGTGACCCTGTCTCAAAAAAAAAAATACACACCTTAAATATAAACACAGAAATTGAAAAAAATAATGAAAAAAGTCACACAAACAACATTCATAGAAACTTGGCATGGCAGTTTATGTCAGAGCTATAGACTTCAAGAAAAGAGTATGGTAAAAGCAAAATAAAAATGATTCATCATGATAAAGGAGGTCTACACAAGAATTATAAATGCATATATACTAAATGACACATTTTCAAAGTACATGAAGCAAAAGGTAACAGAAGTAACAGAGAAAGAGAAATTCACATTGTTGGAAATTGCAACATTTCCAACATTTTCTCATTAAATGATAGGAAAAACATTAAACAATTAGTAAGTGTATATAGGTCCACCTAATACTATCAAGCTAAAAACTAGAAAAAGCTATCTTAAAAGAAAAAAAAATTTAGGCTAGTATCCTTTGTAAATATATATGAACAAACCCTTAACAGTAAATGAGCAAAATGAAGCTAGTAATGTGTAAAAAGGATAGTATATCATGACTGTCTGATATTTCCAGGAATGCAAGTCTAGTTGGTAATCAGTGATCAATCTAATTCAAATTTGTGTAATGCATCCAAAGCATACATGACAAAACCACAGCCAACATCATAATGAATGGTGAGGAAATGAGATCACTTCTTCTAAATCTAAGAAGAAGACAAGGATGTCCACTCTCACCAATCCTGTCCATATACTACTTAAAACTCAACCACCAGAATAATCAGGCAAGAGAAATAAATGAAAGAGGTATGAATAGGAAAGAAAGAAGTTAAATTATCCCTATTAGCACATGATATGATTCTTAACAAAGAAGATCCTGAAAATGCCACTAGAAAACTTTCAGATTGGAACAACAAATTCAGCCAACTGACAGGCTACAAAATCAACAAACAGAAATATATAGTGTTCCTGTCCACCAACAATGAACCAACTGAGAAAGAAATTAGGAAGTCAATTTTATTCATAGTAATACCTAGGAATCAACAAAAGATGTGAAAATTGAAGAAGACATTAGAAAATAGAAATATCTCTTCTGTGGATCAGAGAGGAGCAGAGATCAGCATGGATCAGCAGAATTGTTATTTAAATGGCCATATTACCAAAAGCAATCTACAGGTTCAATATAATTCCTACTAAAATACCAAAAACATTCTTCACAAAACTTCCAGAACAATACTAAAATTTATATGGAATCAGAAAAGACCCAGATAATCAAAACAATCATGAACCAAATGAAGAAGGCTGGAAGCACCCCAATGCTAGATTTCAAAATACACTAAAAAGCCATAGTAAGAAAAGCAAAATGGTGTTGGAATAAAAACAAGCATGTAGATGAGTAGAACAGAATAGAAAACAGAAGACACATAACCAAAGGCATGCACCTACAGTTACCTGAGTTTTGACAAAAATACATGCAAAAGAAAAGACATTCTCTTTGAAAAATGGTGCTGCAGAAACTGGGCGTCCACCTCCAGATCACTGAAACTAAATCTCTCTCAGTCTCTACTAAAATCAAATGAATAGGTCAAATACTTAGATACAAATCCAAAAACTTTGAAATTCCTTTAAGATAATACATGGGAAACACTTAGAGCCATAGGCACAGGTAAAGACTTCCTGAATAGATCTCTCATAGCACAGACAGTAATAAGAATCAACAAATGGGATTACATCAAAGTAAACAGTATAGCAAACTAAATAGCAGAGTGAAGAAACAACTTACAGAATGGAAAAGATACCTTTACCTGCTACTTGAATGGTTAAGCTTGACTGTATAAACTTTAATGGTTTGTGAGCCACCCAGAAATTGGTATAGTGCTGTCTGGAGGCATGACTGTGGGAACCATATATGGTCCCTAGTCTCTGGCTCTCTGGCACTATTCTTCTGCTCTCCTTCATGCCCACTATGAACTAAGCAGCTTTGCTCTGCCATACCTCTCTTCTGTAATGTTTTTGCCTTGGTGTCTATTGATGATGGACTGAATTCCCTGAAATCTTGAGTCAAATCAAACCTCCCTTCCTTAACACTGTGGTTGTCAGGTACTGTGTCCCAGCAACTGGAAAACTGAGCAATGCACTACTCATCTGATAGAGGATCAACAACTAGTATATACATAGAACTCAAAATAGGCCCTAAAAACAACCAAATCAAAAATGGGCAAATGATCTCAATGGAAATTCTCCAGTGATGAAATACAAAAGACCAATAAGTATATGAAAAATGTACAACAGCAATCAGTGAAATGTAACTTAAAACTACATTGAGATTCCATCTCACTCCAGCCAGAATGGCTGTCATGAAGAATACAAATAACAATGAATGCTGGCAAACATTCCAGGATAAAAGAACCTTTCTACATTGTTTGTGGGAATGTAAACTAGTACAAGTGCCATGAAAGATCAATATGGAGAATGCATGAAAAACTTAAAATAGAAATATCATTTGATCCAGCTATACCAATTCTGTGTATATTCCCCAAAGAATTAAAGACAGTGCATTATAATGCTGCAAGCAACCTCACATTTATAGTGGTTCAACTCAAAATAGCTGAGCTATGGAAACAGTCAGTGAAGATGAACCTGTTAGTGACGAGTGCCTAAACTACATCTCAGAACCCATTTATTCATGACAAAGTTCTAACACTGCAATTAAATCTAAACACAGTACTGAGGTTTTAGTTTAGAAAAAAACCTAATCCGTTAACATCTTTTTGTCTTAAAAGAAAAACAAATAACACACATAACATAGGTTCGACACCACTGGCCTACATAATTATCAACAGATGAATGGCTAATGAAAATGTTGCATACCTACACAATGGAATATTAGTATGCTACAGATATGAAAGAAATCATGTAATTTGAAGAATAGATAGATGTGGAGATCACGTTAAGTAAACCAGACTCAGACAGTTAAATAGCATGTTTTCTTGCATATTAAAAGGCCAAAATATAAATAAATGGATGAATAAAATAGAGACGATAGGAAGCTCTAAGACAGACTTCTGGAAATGGAGAAGGGGGTCAGGGGGAGGGGAGAAGAGTGAGATGGGTATAAAGGGACTAAAATTGATTCAGGTACATTATATGGAAGTGCCAATTCTCCAAAATAAACATCACTATTCTGTGATGTTCAATAAGCATTCACCAATAAAGAATTTACAAATAAAAATTTTTTATAAAAATAGCAACATTGTGGGATTGATTTTGACTGGCTTAACTGATGAAAGTTAAATAATTAAACATGTGTAGTATTGGTGTAAAGATATACAAATGGTTCAATGGAGAAGAATAGAAAATCCAGAAGTAAATTTACATAAGTGTAACCAATTGATTTTTAACAGGAACGCCCAAGTAATTCAATGGATCATAGCACATTTTTTAGAAGTTATAATTACAATTAAATATTTTTGTGGGAAAAATGAATCTCAACACTTCATTACACATCATATACAAATATTAACTTAAAATGGATTATAACTCTAAACACAAAAGTCAAACTGTAAAATTTCATAAGAAAAACAGAAAAATATATTTCCAAATTTGGGATAGGCAAATATTTTCTTGATAACATAAAAAGTAGGAATCATATGAAAATTACACTGCATTTGTCAAATTTTGCTCATTAATAAAACCAAATGGTATAAGTTTGTAAACCATCTCTTTGATAAAGAACTCGTCTAGAACACATAAATTGTATTTACAATGTGATGATAACTAAATTTTAAAATGGGTAAATTTACTATTTAATCCAAAAGAAGGTATATGAATGCCCACTGTGCACATGAAGATATACTTCTTAACACTTGTTAAAACAGAGAGATTCCAGGGCCGGAGGGTTAGCTCAGTGGTTCCAGCACCTGCCTCACAAGCGCAAGGTCCTGAGTTCAATCCCCCGTAACCACATACAATGCTGGGCGTGGAGACTCACGCCCACCAGCTATCAATACCACATACCACAGTGCCGGGCATGGTGGCTCACGCCTGTCATCCCAGCACTCGGGAGGGAGAGACAGGAGGATGGCTGAGTTTGAGGCTTGCCTGGGCTACATAGTGAGCTCAGGGCCAGCCTGGACTACAAAGCGAGACCCTGTCTCAAAAAAACAAACAAACAAACAAACAAACAAAAAAAAACCCAGAGAGATTCCATTTACACTCACTAAATGGTAAAAATGTCAAAAGCTGGAGAGTGACAAGTGTTGGCAAGGATATGCACCAAATGCATCTCTTAAACTTTGCATTATGAAAACACAGCATAGTAAGATCACTTTGGAAAACGTTTTGATAATTTCTTATACAATTCAACACATGCAGCCCAGATAGTCCATCATTAAACATTACTCAAGAGAAATGAAAATCACATTCTTAGAGAGACATGTATACAAATGTTCTTGAAGCCTCTTTTGTAATAATCAAAAACTTGAAACAATCTCATGGTTCATCAATGCGTGTGAATGGATAAATATGTTGCAGTGTATCCATCACATAGAATGTTACATATCATTGGAAAAGAATAAGCCACTGATGCATACAACATAAATGGGCTCAAAATTGTGATGAGGAAAGAAACCAGGGGAAAAGCGTACATCCTGTATTATCCTATTTATAAGAAATTCTGCACAGGGAAAGTCTTATCTATAATAACAGAAAGATTCCTGTGTGCCAGGGCCCAGGGCAGGTGGAGGTGGACAGCAAAAGTGCAGGAGGGAGCTTTTTGAGGTAACGGAAATGTTCTGTATCAACAGTATGAGCCAAACAATGAAAGGAAACTGTGCTCAAAAGAATACGTATATACCACATGGTTGCATTTATATTACAGCTGAAAATTGGGGATGCTAGTGCATAAGGTTTACGGATCCATACCTAATGGTAGAACTACAAAGATAAAGGAGAAAGTTAATACTGGAGAGTGAGGCTAGTGTTCTGTAGAAGCTGATGGAGATTGGGGAAGGACGTGTGGGCGATATCTGATGTGCTAGCAATGTTAATAATTTTTATCTGAATGGTGGTTACATGAATGTTTACTTTGTAGCAGTCTGTTAAGCTGTAAAAGTTTGGTTTTTTATCTCTTTACATATTTCACAACTAAAAACTTTTTAAAAAATAAAAGCAAAAAATGGTAACAGAAACACAAACTGAGACTGGTAGAGGAAAATGAGGCCAGGAAGACAAAGGAAGCAAGGCTGGGTGGACTGGGTCTGTGATGTATTTCTGGGATAGCCCTTGAGCTTGCTGGCAGTGAACACATGGTGCTGCCTCATTCCATTTATACATCTGTGTCCTATGTATTTCACTTATGAGCATGGCCTCAAGGTGCATCCATTTAGCTATAAATTGCTCAATTTATCATTCTTTATGGCTGAGTAATACTCCGTTTTATTTTTTAAAAACCCACATCCTTCATCCAAACCCAGCCTTTAAGAAGGGCCAGTGTAAGTAAAGTCTTAAAGCAAGAACGTAAAAGTCCTCAATTTAAGGCAGCCTCTTGGTTCCCCCATATCTGGTTATCCTTGAGTCTGTCTCTGGGTATAGACTAGTATGGTGATATAAAGTACTGTGTGTCCACTGCTCTGAGCTGAATATTAAAAATATATATCAAAAAGGGAAACAAAGCTTATGTATTTAGGGGGTGGGGAGTTGTGGGGTGGGTAGGAAAACAGGAAAAAATGAGAATTAAATTGTGTCACATACTGGTACAAATTTCCATTATTGAGTGTGATCATGATATGTATATACAATGTACCAATAGAGATAAAAAGTAATAAAAAATATATCAAGTATGGAGTAGCAGGAATGAGAAGGCAGACATACATGAAGGCCAAGTGCTTTGACAAGTCTGTTCACTTTACTACACACAGTCTGTAGGTGGAATTACCCATATGCTAGGCTTGGAGGTAGTGTGTACAAGGCTGACATTTTCCAGGACAAGCAGAGCATCAGTATCAAAGGGCGATGCTTCAGGTGGGGCTCACTAGCACTGTCTCTATCACATACCCTTCTACTTCTGGGCCAAAGAACGCTCTGGGAGTGGGGACTGACAAGCTCTCTTCCCACAGAGAGGAAATTCAGGGTTGAAACTTGAGACAAGCTTCCTTTACATGTCGGGAGGAAGATTGCTGTAACGGGTCTAGAATGTTTGCTGAAGGCCTCATGCTTTCAGAGGTGGGGCTTTTGGAGAGTGATTGTTTCATAGGAGTGTTCTACTCACCTGTGGATTGACCCATTGAGGAGTTCATAGCTAGATGTGCTGTTAGGGGTTGGGGCCTGGCTGGAAAACGCGTGCCACTGGGGGCGTGACTTTTCAGGATGTAGCTCCTTCCCTGGCTCCTCCCTTCTCTCTCCGCTTCCCCGCTGCCATGGTGTGAGCAGCTTTCTCCCATCATGCTGTTTCTGCTTTGCAGCCATCTCATCATGGCCTGAGTCCCCCAAACAATGAGTCAAATTAAACCTCTCCTGTTTTAAGTTGTAAGTGACAGGTATGTTGTACTGGTGATGGGAAAAGGTGGCCCAGTTATTTTTATTCATCTGAGAGAATGGTTCTGGGTATACCATTATTCCTCAATTTGCAGGAACCATGTGAAAATTAAAACCTTAGGATTGGAGCTGGCTGGCAAGCTAAGAATGGCAACAATGGACCAGATGCTACAGCCTTATACATTTCAAAAGCTTCCTGAATAGCCAGCTGTACCATGGAAGGATTCTGGCTTCTTTTTAATAACAAGCCATGGTCCTGATCATACATCAAATGACATTAGCACCTGTTTTCCTTCTGTCTCTATTCTTCACATACACATTTTTATCAAGTAGATGTAGGATTTATTGAAAATAGACTTAGCTTTGGAGAGAAATTGTGTGCTTATTTCCCCCGAAGACATATGCTTACACACACAATTCCATGTTTTACACACTGGTTCTTTAAAAACTGTAAATGACCAAGATGTTTTTATAAAGGAAATCTCCCAAACCTCATCACCCCAACACAGATCCTTTTATCTGGATATTTACTGTGAAAAAGTTTTTGTAAATTGCAGGATCACACTATAAATACAATAGTGTCTCTTCCTTTACAAAACCTGTTCCACGTGTTCCTCACACTGCTGCAAGTTCCTGAGTGGGCATGTTAATTGGTCTTATAATATGCCACAAAATGGATATGGCATCATTTAATTAATTACTCCTTACTGTCGAACAATTCATTTGTTTCCAGCCAATTTCGTAATGAACATCTTCATGCATGTATTTTCTCAATTCTGTTTTTAAACTACTTCTGGAAGAATAAAATCTCTGAAGGAAGAACTAGGGGTTAGTCAGGAAAGGACCCGGAAGCCTAGCTGCAGTTGACTGGGCTGTCTTCTGCAAAGTGTGAGCTTCTTTCTGAAATCTTCAAAGTCTCAAAACCAGCTAGCTTTCTCTTGAGCTTCCCCTAAAACCTGTCTCGTTCTTGGTGTCTTAGTTACTGCATGTTGTGTGGGAATCAACTTCTATTTGCTCTCTGGGTGCTCTGCACCATGGTTTCAAAACAATGCAAACCTGTTTTAGGAAACAGACCCTGCCAATGTGGAATATCCTCTGAGCTCCAACAGCTGAGAGTCCACAGTAATTATCTTTGGGGGCTGCCAGCCCTGGGAAGTAAGAAGCAGATGTGTTTGTTTCTCCCACACTGGCTTGCAAAGAACTTTCCCTTACGCCCTTGTCAAAGGAGCCACAATGCTCTGAGATGGTCAGCTTTACTCTGCTACTAGCTTCCATCAGTAACTGCTATGTAACAGGCTTTATCATGAACTGGTCATGACCTTTGCCCTCACAGAACCTATACCCACTGTAGAGGCAAATAAACAGCTAATGGGGATGTCATGTAGAGTCACAAGTAGGTGTATTACAACCCAACTTTGCCAACTCCTTGTTGTGTGGCCTTAAGCAATCCTCTCCCCTTTCTCTCTCTCCTTCTCTCCCTCTCTTCCTCTTCTCTTCCTTCTTTCTCTCCTTGGTGTCACTGTCTACAGAACAGGGACATTAGCACTAAATCCTCTTGGCCTATTATGAGGAATTAATGAACCACTTTACAGAGAGCATCTAGCAAGATTTGACATGTGGCACAATAAGTGTTGAATAACTATCATTTGCTACTAGCAGCATCGTATTTTTGTGTAATTTTTTTTTTTGCTGGAACAAGGTAGAAAGTGAAATCTTTCCTAAGAAGGACTCATATAGTAAATAGAAACTGTCTTCCTGCCTGGGAAATTAGGAAAGTCCTCCCCGCCCACACACACACACACACACACACACACACACACACACACACACACACACACACACTATCCCAGAAGAGTTGCTGGAAGACCAAAAAAAAAAAAAAATGAGGGAGAGGATTGGGTCTCCCTCGCCAGCTCTGGGAAAGGAAGACCTGCTTGTGAATCTCACTGAGTAACCTTCAAGTGACTGGAGAGTTTGGGCCTTAGTGACTCAGAGCTGCTTGCAAAACCAGTCACAGAAGCTTCCACTGTTTCTACTAGGAAGGCAAAGCAAATGTGGCTTAGCTGACTAGTCTTTCCCAAGTGCTAAATTGGCTTCCTTGATTAGAAAAACACAGCCTTGGGCCGAGAGCCTTGCCAGCAATCAATGCTAATGCAAGACCCAGCTGAGGAGCAGAGCGGGCCAGGCTCCATGCCCATTGCCACGAAGCCTCTGCCTTGTCCAGGACATGGGTTAGAGACAGAAAGGAGCTGACTTTACAGCAGAGCTACTTAGAATCAACACTTACAAGTGCCAGCAGCATCTTATGTGCAACAAAAGGCCCACGAGTGGGGCAGCTCTCATTTGTCCACTGGAATCCCTGGGTAAACTGACCCAAAGGAAGTGTCAATTGTGAATGGCCTTGAACTGACATGTCCAGCAGCACAGGTGCATGGGCCACAGAAGTACCCATCACAGCTGTGCTCAACATAGTCTCTGCATCAAGCTTTGTACTTACTTGCCTCTGGGAATAATCTACTGTCCTCCTAACCCTGAGAATCTGTTGTCTCTACCCAAAACAAATGCACGTTCATCCATCTCATCCATTTCTTATATTAACCCTGTTCAACACCCATTGTCTGAGAATCTTCAGTGGCAAATGCAAATGGAGCCAGATGTCAATCTCCTCCCTCAAAGAAGAACTGAAGCAGAATCACCATGTATCCCAGCAATGTGGTCCTGAGTAGCCATTCACTGCCTTTCCCAGAGAACGTCCCACAGAAACTGGTTCTGCAAGATTGTCACTCTTCGTTAGGGGCCAAGAAAGCCAGTATTTTCTCAACCTGTTTCATGGCAGATATATATGGAAAAATAATTCATGAGGCCAGGAGGCTAGACAACAGTTTTGGGAAAACATGGAATTATTCCTATCCCGTTTTTCAGACAAGGTGACTACAGTCCAGAGAGGGAAAGGAACTTGCCTAAATTCAGCCAAGGACACAGTGGCAGGGTCACACGAATTCAGCTTTAGCACCTGAAATGGCTGTCTGTAATGTCTTCTTCAGATCGGGGAGCCTTCAGAGGGTTTTCAGCACATGGGGCACTGTGGCTTTCTTCATATTTTTGGTGAAATCCTCTTTCCAACATGGAGAAGAGGCCTATGAATAAATGCTGATGGTGAGTCAAGTAAGGGGTGATGGAAATGACCAAGAATAGTATGGTGGTAGGAAGGTGGCAAGGGTTGAGATGCACCCCAGAAATTATTAGGGGTGAACTGGCAGGACCTAGGGACTGATGAGCTGAGAGACATGGAAGAGCTATCGGTGACGCTGAGAAATCTGGCCTTAGCAACTGGGTGGATGTTGATACTACACCCTGGAGAAGGATGTGTTTAGATGGGCTTGAGGTAGATGTAGGCACTTAAAGGCTCCTCTTTTGGTAGCTGTGGAATACGTGTAAATACTCAACTAGTATTTGGCTTCATGGGGAGATTTTCAGATTAGAGACGAAGATCAGAGAGATAACTGCATATAGATGGGAGTTCAAGCACAAGAAAGGAAGGAATGGCTCAGGGCAAACCTGTGAAGGGGACAAAAATAAGGCCAAGTTCTAAAAACTTGAGGAACTCAGACCCCTATTTTACAACAGGCATCAAAATAATAAAAATTACGCCCATCAGAAAAACTTCAGACAAGTTTCAGTTCATGTATATTATATAAAGCCTATGACCAATACCCTTCAAAGCTGTGAAGATCATCAAAGACCAAAAAGTGTCAGAAGCCATAGACAGAGGAATGTAAGGAGACATTACATTAAATATAATGGATCCAGGTTGAGCTCCTGAGACACAAAGGGACAAGGCAATAGGAAAGGAACTATGAATAAAGAATAAACTTAGTTAATAATAATAATAATAATATGTCCATATTGGTTTATTGATTGTGCCAAATATCCAATGCTAATTTAAGATATCAATAAAAGGTATTTCTTCATATGTTTCTTGGCTGCTTTGACTTCTGCCTCTGAGAAGTGTCTGTTCATTTCAGTTGCCCATTTTTGAATTGGGTCTTTAAACTTGGGGAGGCTGATCTGTTTGAGTTCTTTATATATTGTCGATAGTAGCCCTTTGTCTGATACACAGCTAGTAAAGATTTTTTCCCATGTTGTTGGTTGTCTTCTAGCAGTGCCAGCGACTTTGGCTGTGCAGAAGCTTTTCAGTAAAATGAGATCCCATTTGTTGATTCTTTCTGCTAGTTCTTGTGCTAGAGAGGTTTTATTCATAAAGTCTCTGCCTAAGCCAATGTCTCCAAGAGTTTTACCAAGCCTGTTTACCAGCAGGCTTATTGTTTGTGTTTTAATGTTTAAGTCTCGTATCCACTGTGAGTTTAGTTTTGTGCATGGTGAAAGAGATAGGTCTAGC
>PVIC010013466.1:0-38026 GCA_004025085.1 Thryonomys swinderianus
CTCTTTTTCTTTCTCACAGAAGAATAACGTTACCGGCATGTTTTATTGACAATTGGAATCCTCTTCAAAGATAATGTATTCAGGATCTTTTCTCCAAAAAGCCCACCAGGACTACAATGAAAGATAGAATAACTCCAGGCATGCTCATGTATCTGACCATTTTTTATTAAATGAAGAGAGATACTGACTGCATTTCAGAGTCCCTGAGTCTGCTTCAGTCTTTCTCCCCTCTACCTGCTCCCGGGAAAATATAGACCTATTGAAATCTGTGCACTGAGACAAGGAGTTACAAACTGTGAACAGATTTTAAGAAACTGTCTTATTCTCTTTCTTGTCACTGGAACATACAACCTGACACTTGCAACTGAAAAGAGAGGTTTACTTGGGCTCACAGTTCACAAGAGTTTTAGTTAGCTGCCTCCCAGCAGGGCAACATAACACAAGGACATGGTAGGAGAGAAATGCTCAGAGCATAGTGTCCCACCCAGAAACAGAGATTATCAAGAGAGGAGCCCAGGAAGATGGATTCTGTCAGAACGTGTCTCCATTGACCCACCTCTTCCAGCCTGTATAGTAAACCAGCAATACTACCCCATAATCCAATCTGCTTCCAGATGATCTACGCACGCTCTCAGGAGGCTTTAGGGGGCATCTAGACATTGACCATGACATAAACAAAGTGATGCTCAACACATGTGTTAAATGAGAAGGTGACAAATCAGAGCACCAATGGATAATATCTCCAATAGGGTCTCAAGAAAGATGATCGAGACCGAATCTTTTCTCCAGCATCCAAATATCTTTTTTTTTTTCATTTTGGGGGGTAGAGGGGAAATATTTTTTTGGATTCACTATCTCCAACAAAAATGTTTACTGAAGTAAACTGAATACACATGAGAAAACGATGAATAAATTATATATAATATGGCAAAAAACAGATTGCAAATGAAATTTAGATTTTTCTAAGCAACTGAGCTTAAATTAAAGGGGTCCTCCTGGATTAGCCAAGTGAGTTTGATGTGATCAGTGTACTGAAGTATCTAAGGCAGAACCAAAGGGTGATTGTTGGGGTAAGGAGTTGTAGAACTCTATGAGCGAACTTTGGCCGTGAAAACAGAAGTAAAGTATCAAATAGTATAGGTAGTTTCTATTTGTTTGTTTTGTTTCTGTGAGATAGGCTCTCACTATTATTCAGGCGGGGCGTGAACTCACTATGTAGTATAGGGTAGTCCCGAGCTCACAGAAACCCTTCTGCCTCAGCCTCCAGAGGGCTGGGGTTACAAATGTGTATTACTGTCCCTGGTGACAGTTTCTAGAAGCTAAAGAAGACAAGAAAACAGAGTCTCCTCTTGAACCTTCATCAAAAAAACACATCCCTGCCAATACATTGATTGTTAATGAAGCAAGACAAATTTCTGAAATGTTAGGCCACTCTGATTTGTTTCAGGGGCAACAGGAGTCTGCTACAAGACAAAAGGCAGGAAGAAAGACACCAGATGTATTGGCCAGCATCAAGTGGGGCATGAATCAGTCTCCTTGTTACATAGTACCTACCTCACTGTTTCCCTTTTCTTAGATACAATTCAATGTTATCCATATAAAAGATATGAAAATGTAATACATTCAGCCATCTTCTTAAAATTGTAATAGAAATTGTTGTGATGCAAAATAAATAAAAATGAAACTGAAATACTGAAAGTATTAAGACACACAATGTATCTGGTTTAGATGGATATGTTGCTCTACCCACCGTGTGGCTAACCCATTCAGTAAATGTCTATTTATAGTTTGCTAGACTACATAATTCAAACCTCGTAAAAGAAGGAAAAGACCTATAACAAAAGAAACAAGAATGACTGAATGGAAAAGAAAAAGACTTTCAGCAATAGTTGAAAAAACTACTGTTGAGGCAATTTCTTTTACCAAGTCAATTTCTAATTCTTGTAGTTATGAGTTACATAAAATCTGAAAGCACTAATATTCCTGGTGTAAACATAATCTCAATAGAAATATCCCAATCAATGTGGTGGCTCACACCACTGCCCTGAAAGAATGAGATGCTGCCACATTTTGTAGGTAAATGGAACAAATTTCAGGAAGTTGTACTGAATTTAAAGCTAGACAAGTAGGCAATAAAAAACACAAAGAAACTGAGTTCCAAAATATGAAGGAGACAGTTGCATCCAAGACAAACTCTACCAACATGTTCATCCCAGAACATCGATCCCTCGGCTCTCTCTTCATGTTGGGGAGCCTCAGAATTGGACACGATTCCCAGAAAATCTAACTGGTCATTCCTGCACAAAGTAAATTCCTATCAGAGTTTACATTCAGTATCCTTTACCCTAAAGCTAGATAAGGGCTGTTTTTAAACATAGACTTTATGCTTATTGCTACTATTTAATACTTTTGAGAATGATAGAAATGTAACTTTGAGTTTTATTGTTGTTTTTGTTGTCTAGGCTAGATTTGTCAAGCTCTATTATTTCCTGGAAGTGCGAGATTTCTAGACCTGAGTTACCATGGGATATAATCTCTTTACAGTAATACATGGAGTTAGTACTATGATGGTGAGTAGCTTCAACACTAGATAAAAAAGAGTCTGAACTATGTACTTTCCACCTACAGAAAATGCCAGGAATCTATTGTCAGTTAATTCGTAACAGCAAGAATCAGAGGCTAGGAGGGATACAACAAAAATAAATATGTCTCCTGTGAGTTCCTTCATTAGGAAACCTCACAGCAGGAATTTCTGCTTTTCAAGTATCCTCCATAAATAGAAATACAACTTGGAGAAGCACTATCTAAAAAGTTGTCATCAACCAGTCACTTAATCAGGATTACCCAAAAGCCGGTTGGTAACAAGTACCCGTGTTAATAGAACACATGATGCCAAAGGTGCTCCAGCCATAGAGAGCACTAGGAGAAATGAAAAACACCCCAAAATAACTAGAAATTGTTGTGAAAATAATAATAATTATTTTTTTCCCTCAGGACATCTCAGTGCTAGAACGCTTCCTACAAAACAAGGCATTAAAAAATAGAAGGTGTAAAATCGTGAGATTACGTGACTATTTTTAGGATGATGTAATAATGCCCCAGATGGATTGTTATATTCCTCAAAGAGGTTGTCTTGGGATGGTGTAAACATTTCAGTAATGTTGCCATAAATAACAGCATAAATTGAGCTCCTCCTATGGAAATGGCTTCACAGCATCTGCCTTTTTACACTCAATTTCAGTGATAGAAATAGGTCTGATTTGGTGGTGTTCTGACATCTAAAAATAAACAAAAGTCATCTAGTGCCCAGTCTGAATTCAGAGTGAACAGTGACAATGAACAAGTTCAGTTTTGGTTAAAATCACAGAATGACTAAAATGCAGTGAGGCTAATTGGCTTTGCTCATTAACGGAAAAAATCCATTAGAAATCCATAGAAAACAAGAACAGTTGAGATATAAAGCACAGCAGGTAGGAAAGTATATTTCCATTCAGTTTCAATGGGCAGAGCAATGTCCCATGGCGAAGGTTGCTATATTGATGCAAAAATATAAAGAAGAATGAAATCCAAGTCATATTATAATTCTCTCCTAAGTTGGTCATCAGCTGCAACCGTCCTAGGAATTAGTAAGTCTTTCCCCACAGTACATATGGTTCCCATTATAACCTGTCCCCCAATACATTCATGATTCCTGGTTTAGACTATCTCCTCACAATCCTATACGTGCCTTCTGTATACACCAGTACAACAGGGCATCAATAATAAGAACTCCAGTCAATCAACAATATTTAGACATGTAAATTCTGGTAACACTGAGGAGATTTTTTTCTGAGGCCCTCTTTCTTCTAGAACTATGTAGCTTATTAAGGACACAGATTAGGCAGATTCTGAGTTCTATTGCCATGTTACTGGCTTTCAGTTATGTGATCAAGGAATGTTAGAAACAAAATGTTAGCTACAAAAAAAAAGATTCCGCATTTGTTAGTACGTCATGGTTTTTCTCAATACATCGAAGACAGTTGAAAAAACATTCAGTGTTTAAAATATTCTTATCGCTTGGCTGCCTGGTACTGACTCCTGACACCCTTGGAGACAATGAGAAGATTTAGTCTGCTTGGTGGGAAAAATGAAGATGGAGCAAATGCAGAAGCTTCTAGAATGCCACTGGGGAAAGAAAAGAGCAGCACCTCATAAACTGACTCTGCTGCGGAGGAGGCTGGGGATCCGGGAGGCACAGGCTGCCTGCAGTCCAAGGCCTTTCGGAAGCCTGCCAGGAGCGGGACTGCTACTGCGCTGAAGTCATTATTCTAGCAATCTTCCTGCACAACTGGAAATCCAGGGAGATAGTTAATAATAGTATCTTCTAAAAGCCACTTTCAAGAATGCCAGTATGGCCCTCAAATTTCAATATTTCCCAAAGTGATTCTTTTATTTATTTATTTATTTATTTTAGTTGGAAATATAAATGGATGACTGCTTGGGCTCTTTAAAATGGACAGTAGCTTGTGCTTGGGGTGGGGCCTGTGTGTGTGTTTGTGTGTGTGTGTTTGTGTGTGTGTGTGTGTGTGTGTGTGTCTAAGGGATTGGAGGCAAGTTCTCAGGGGTAAAGGAGCACAAGGTGTTATGTTTTATTCTCTAGCATTTTCCTCAGGGCTTGATTTTTTTTAGAGCTTTTCAACTATAAGTTGAGGGAAAATGTAGGCAGTCCTGAAAGTGCAGAAATGTACATCTTCCTATCTATATTCCCTTAGTACTTTTATTCTTTACTATTGTTTACCTTTGATGAGAAGGTTCCTCCCTTATCCAATGTTTTTCAATTATGCAATAAAATAAGCCCAGTAAAAAACAGCTTAAGTGATTAAAAAAAAAAAAAAGAAGTCAAACATTTTTTGGACCTCTGAGAAAAACCCTTGTTTTTTTTTTTCTTTTGTAAATTGAGACTTTCCTCTCTAGTTCTGAAGCATATTTTTTTCTTCTTTCTTCAATAAGACATTTCAGCTTTTTCTTAAGGTTATAAAATAACGTGTCTTCAATCCTCCACAAATGAGTGCTAGGAATGAAATGTGACAACTTAACACTACTATTTTTAGTAACAAGATATTCTCTTTAAGAAAAAAAAAACACTAATTCTTCCAGGGAAATACTTAGATTCATCTTTGGGCATTATTACTTCATTTTTAAAAACCCTCCTCCATCCTCCTCAAAGATATTTTATTTATTATAATGTGTCATATAATTCACATCAATCAATATTCAAAGCCTCATGGTTGCACTTTCTTATAACTTGCTACATTTCTCATTGAATATTAAATGAATTCGTGACACAAAAGACAGAGAAAAGAAACTTTCTCAGCATCAGAATCACAGTCAAAATAAACCTTATAAAATTGCCATTTGCCCCCCTCTCCGGATCTTACTAAAACAAAGATATATTGTACGTTAAGTCATGCTTTGAGATAGAAATACTTTTTCACTATAATTTATTTTTATATAAGTCAGTATGTGATGAACAATCTCTGATATTAATCAACTCTGAAACAAATTTCATAGTTCAGGCATCAGGCTTTCAACAGTTACAAATGCCAGAGACTAAAAAGCATCACAGTGGTCAACTGCGAAAACAGGTAAGTGCCAGCATCATGCGTAGCCAAGAGCTCAGAACAGAAATCTTTCTGGATTCCCGTGATTCAGCTTTACACAGATCACTCATGTTCAGTAGAAGGCTGTCTGCCACCTGAAATCCACAACAGTTTTCTGATGTTAAGTCAAGAAGTACACATAGACACGCATGATACATTTAAAGAGTACTAGGCAGGTCAATTTGTTTCTACGTCTGTGCGTCCCTCCCATGCATCGTGCAGACATTCTTTAATAACTGCAGTGTGACATCGCAGGACATCAATCACTTGGAGTTTCTCCAAGGTGCGCCCTCCACTAATGAGGACGAAACAGTATGTCTATGGTATTTGAAACTGAGCAGACTGCACACCTGAGTTCTTCATTAAACTACTTCGCGGTTGTAAACATGCTCATTTGCCATTTTGTATCCTCTGCCTTGTGAACTAGTGACAGTTGTCTTCATTTTACAAGAGAAAAATCAGAAAGTTTAGAATTAATAGCCCCTCATTCTCCAGAGCTCAAAGCCACACACTTTCGTTGTCCGTTCACGACATGAAGTTAGTGTTGATGTATTTATTACTGGAGAGTGAAAACAGCGCCCACTTCTCCAGGTGATTACACACATGTGCCCACACACACACAGATGTATGTAAGAAACATGTTGTGAAAGACAGTACATAGAGAATGAAAAAAATTAGTTTCATCAAGTTCTTACAATGTAATTTGGGCAAACAAGTTGAATCCTCAAACTTGTCTTCTCTTTTACTCTTTTTGAAATGTGCCCACCTACTGAAGTTTACACACTGATACTGAATTAGCCAATTTCAGATGTTAAGCGTGAACAAGATTTGCGACTTGAACCAAGCTGATCCAGTGTCCAATCTGCTTACACTTAACTGATGTAGTAACTGCAGAGTTTATGTCTGAGCCAATAGTGAGTAGGCCAGTGATAACACTGAACTATTTGTGGAGCTGTTGCCTTGAGGTTGAATCTTTCCAATGGGAGTTAAGCTTTTAAGAAGTTCTATGTTGCAGGCTGTAAGAATTCACAAGAGATCCAGTGGTGATTAACCAGGTTGTTTACTCTTATAACGTTTATTTCTATCAACAGGCAATAATTCCAGTTGTGGTAATATTTTAATAAGCTATTACTGAGAAAACAAAACTCTACAAATGCTTAAATGGAGTAAGGGAACAATAGCTTTAGGAATGAATTCACTGGCTTTAATTTTTTAAATCTTTCAAATCACTGAATGAACAAACCAGTGTAGATAACTTACAGAGAAGTATTACACAACAGAACACAAAATCGTTTCAATGATGGCTATTTTGGACAGATGGGTCAATTGAAAAAATTTCACAAAGTAAAGAGAGTTCTGCATTATCTACACTTTCAGGAATTCATCCGAGGATGCTGAATATATTCCCTGAAATTTGAAGGGTGAATGCAGGCCATTTTCAATTGAATGTTTAATAACATGCACCTAATTTAAAAAAAAAAAAGAAGATTGAAAATGTTCCCTAAGCAATTCATTTTTACTTTCAATTACTGGTAATGCTTTTAAAAAGAAAAAAAGTTTTTGTAAAAGGTAAACAAAGTGTGTTAATTCAAAACTTGGGGTCAAGAGGCCGGAGGGTTAGCTCAGTGGTTCCGGCGCCTGCTTCGCAAGCGCAAGGTCCTGAGTTCGATCCCCGGTAACCGCATATAATGCTGGGTGTGGAGACACGCCCACCAACAATCAACACCGCATTCTGCAATGCCGGACGTGGTGGCTCACGCCTGTAATCCCAACACTCGGGAGGCAGGGACAGGAGGATTGCTGAGTTCGCGGCGGCTTGCCTGGGCACCACAGTGAGCTCAGGCAAAACTTTGGGTCAAAATTTTACTCTCCAGCAAAAAATTATTTCCTCCTTAAATCAAATGTTACTTCATTAAAAAAATGTTTTTTCTATTTGAATTTATTACATAGTAGTATATAAATACTGAATAAAATGAATACCAAAATAGCAAAAAATAAGAAATGAGAAGTGTTTCTAAGACACACAGGGTAGTGGAAGGAGAAACACCAGTCAGTGTGAGATCCACTATACACTTCATGCGTGTGCCCTTTGATTAGGGCTGAATGTGTACTCTACGAAAAAAGGCCTAACTGACCTAATTTCTAGAAGGTGGTAAAAAGTATTAAAATAGCAAGGTTTAAAGATCACTGAGGGCTTTCAGAGAGGCAGGCAGCGTCCAGCTTCCTTCTCTCTCATAGGAAGAGCCAGCTGTAACAGAAGCTTTCCCTTCGGGCCACACATGCAGGGTGGTCAAGTGCCGGCCTCAGCAGCTGTACAGTCCAAGCCTGGATTTCTGCTTTGCACTTCACAGCTGGGGCTGTGAGCTGGTTCCTTGCCCCTCTCTCCGTCTCCAACATGACAAGATCTACAGTCACTGCTGTGGCTATTAAATGAGCTAATATATGCAAAATGTGTTGACCACTCCCGAAAATAAAGTGTGCAATATAAGTTTACCTGTCACAATTATTTATGATGCCACTGAAACTCTAGAGAGGGGTTGGAGGGATGTACGGTGGGTAGGGGAGGGGGAAAATGAGAATTAAGTTGTGCCATATACTGGTACAAATTCTCAATGTGGAGTGTAATTGTGATGTGTATATATAATGTACCAATAAAATGTACCAATAAAAAAGTGTAAACTACAGGGCTGGGGATTCAGCTCACTAGTTCCAGTGTCTGCCCAGCAAGAGCAAGGTCCCTCGTTCGATTCCCAGAAACCACATACAACAATACTGGGCACGGTGACTCTTGCCCACCGGCAATCAGTACCACCTACCACAAATAGCGGGTTTGCTGGCTCAAGCCTGTAATCCCAGCACTCAGGAGGCAGAGGCAGGAGGATTGCTAAATTTGAGGCTTGCCTGAGCTACAAAGCAAGACCCTGTCTCAAAAATAAATAAAGAAATAAATAAAATAATTACATTACTCTGATCACAGAAAAGAAGGATCAAATATTTTTGTCCCACATGTCCTATGAAAATGTCATCTTGGTCTACAAGTGACCTTGGCATCCAAACAGTTAAATCTACTGCAAGGCAGATACAGGCACCATCTTAACATACATCTTTGCTTACACTATAATTATTGCCATTTCTTTGCACAGTGGAATTTTCACCATTTCACTTATAAAGCCTAGAAGTCAAAGTTGAGCTCCGTGGCTGAGCCCACTGGTGTCATCTGTGATCCCAGAACTCTTGGAGCCTGAGGCAGGACCCTTCCAATTGGAAGTTGCCTGGGCCAATCAGCAAGGCTCTATCCCAAAGTAACTAAAAACGGCAGGGATGTAACTCACTGCAAAGATCTTGGGTCCAATCCTTAGTACCATGCGTGCACACACACTCCACACACACACACACACACACACACACACGAGAGAGAGAGAGAGAGAGAGGGGTCAAGGTAGAAAGGAAATCAGCTCTAGAAGCTTAAAGCTTTCTTAAGAAACCTACACTTAGCTCCTATGCTTCATTGCCTGGAAACGCTAACCCAGACAGAGGGAGAGTCCTCGGATGACTTTGTCCTATGACTCACGCATCGTACTGGATGAATACAGAGGTCCAGATCATTTGTTATGGATTTCATCACCTCATTTTTAAAAATCTTATCAATAAAAGCTAATGAGGAAAATGCTCAGTCCTCAGTTTTGCTTTACAATGATGAAAAGTGTCCACTACACAGAACGTGGTAATAACGAATGAAGGATTGCCGAGAGTTTGGTACCAGCCTCTGGGAGATGGGTAGATTTAAAGAATCAGAGCTGACCAGCTGGGCAGCCACATGTGAAAACGCACAGAGGACTGTCCTTGCAAAAAGGCATTATTAAGGTTTCCGACTCAAAGGCTTCCTGTCCATTTTATTCCTACTCTATGTTATTTGAATCTTAAGGTGGAAGATAGAGTTCATATTTAAAACTAAATATTAACACTTATCAAAAATAACTATATTTCAGGAGCAATTTGGGGTCTTTTTTGTAAATACTGATTTTGGACTAATTACTAAGCCTACACTCACTTACTGGACAGCAAAATCAAGATAAGGACAATGTTGTTTAATACTACAAATAACTGAAAACTTTAGAAAGTATTCAATTGTATGCATAAAAGGTTACATATAGAAAGTTAAAATATTTTAAATCATACACATACATGCTATATATTTTTCCACAACACTAGGAATGCCATCAGTTTTCGTAATTTGTAAGAAAGCATCTATAAGGCTACTACTGTTTGGAGTTAATCCTGAAAGTAAAATTGTTGTGAACAATCCTGTCTGGGAGAAATAATTGGAAGGTCAAAACTGACCAGGCCTTCCTGCAGACAGACTTTGGACTTAACTATGTTACAAAAGAATCCTGTTTGGGAGGAATAATTGGAAGGCCCTTCCTGTCTGCCTGCGACTTTGCACTCAACTCACCTTCACCGTGGAAAACAGCAAGGACTCTGGTCGTCCCACATGCTGTGATGCTTCAAGGTGGAACTGCTCCATTATGGTGTTTACCCTGCCTTCTGAGTCTTTGTTACGTTTTGTTACTGGAGAGGCGCTGAATAAAAGTTGTGGCAGGCTGGGGCCTGGTGTCTTTTGCTACCCAGAGTAGCATGGATCAGGCCCAAACTTAGTTTCTCTAAGCCTCACTTCTATCTAGATATCATTTCACTGTGTGCTGTCAACTCACAGGAGACTAGAACCTAAATCCAAAGGGCCTAGTTACATTCCCTTCCCCTGGATCCCACAAAAAATGAAAGATATATATTCTCAGGAATGCACAGACTATGTGTAACTAACAAGTTTATGAAGCCATGATGATCCAGTCTAATGTGCTTTTTGCTTAGACCAAAAATGGACTATGTAAGGCTGGGATGTAGCTCAGTGTTGGTGTTTGGCAAATGCAAGATCCTGAGTTCAGTACTTAGTGGAAGGAAGGGAGTTAGGGAGAGAGGGAGGGAGGAAGGGAAAGAAAGAGGAGGAGGAGGAAGAGGAAAAGAGGAGGAAAGGAAGAAGTAGTAGTAGTAGTAGTGGTGGTGGTGGTCTATGAAAGGGACTGAATTGTGCTCCCCTCCAAATTTGCATGGTGAAACCTTAATCCTTAAAGTGACTGTATTTGGAGATAGTACTTCAAGATTAAATGGAATCATAAGGTACGAATCCTAATCTAATAGGACTTCTGTCTCTGCAAAGGAAGGAACACTGAAGTTTTCAATCTCTGTGTGCACCCAGAGGAAAGGCTGTGTGAGGACACAGAAAGAAGGCAACTCCCTGAAAAGGAGGAAGACAGGCTCCATCAGAAACTACATTGGCCAGCACCCTGAACTAAGAACTGTGGCACACTAAGAATTTTAAGACACTCCCGAAAGGCATTTTATTACAGCATCCTGAGCAGACGTGTGCAAACTATCCACTCCACAACGTCGAGAATCCCACAGCAGGGACTGTGGGCTGGGACACAGCTTCAGTGTGTGTCTGTGCGAAGTACAATCTCCCATGGCCAGGACAGTGAAACCACTCCTCCTCATGAGGTAAAGGTGCTGAGAATTCTCCAGGGGGCGGGCCAGAGTCCGGAGAGGGTCTGGTTGGCTCCCCGCGGCACAAGGAAGCTGACAGCACAGGGCATTTGTCGCTAGAGCTGCTGAAGAGAACAGCGGGTAAAGCAGATCCCTGTGCACAGTGATTGGCAGAGAGGAAAAAGCTCAGTGAATGGCAGCTGTTACTTTTAAATGCTGAACACAAAGGGAGAGAAAACGGTCCTGGAAAGATGGTACAGCAACAAAATCAATGCTAAAAAAAGATCACTTAAAAAAAAATCCTGAAAAGGATGCTACAGAATTGCTCACTCACTACTCTGTTTCTGCACCACACACGGTTAGCAACACGGGGACCCCTTGTGACAACATAGTGTACCTGGAGTGCCCGCCCCCGCCGCACCTTGTTACTCAGTCCGTGAAACTTGGAAGACAACTAAGGTGAGACACTAGCAGTGGATCAAACAGGTGGCTAAGGCCGGGCATGGTGGCTCATGCTTGTAATCCCAGCACTCGGGAGGCAGAGGCAGGATTGCTTGAGTTCGAGGTTTGCCTGGACTACATAGTGAGCTCAGAGCCAGCCTGAACTACAAAGCAAGACCCTGTCTCAAAAAAAAAAAAAAAGCAAAAACAGGTGGCTAGGGAAAATATTCTTTAAACTCTTAAAAGTAAAATACAATGGAAATATTCCCCAAGTGTGTAGGTACCATTCATGTATAACTAGAAATATTACCTTCAGTTGCTGCAACACGACCCCTCTCATGTAGTCAGGACAGAGGTCACTACATAAAAGGACAGAAAGAGGAGTTCTCAGAGGCTCCAGGACTTTCGGAAGTGACGCAAGGTCACGTGGGCCGACCCTTGACAGCCGGGGCTCCTCCTCCAGCTCCGGCTTTTCTGTTTCCAGAGCCTTTCTGGGAGACCCAGAAGTTGAAGAATGGAATTTTGGGGGCTGTACCCTAGAATTTTTGTAGCTTGGCCTACCATTTGCAATCAGATTTGAGGAGGAGGCAGGTCACTGACAAGTCGAGTTGCCAGGATATACATAAAGTTCTAGAATCAAAATTCTAAGAATGGGCATGTATAATAATCTGCATTCATACTAATATTTACACACAAGAAAATCACCACTTTATGACTGGTTAACAGAGTTGCACCACATTATAAAATAACAAAATTTTTTTTTTTTTCCTTTTGAGACTGGGTCTCGCTTTGTAGTTCAGGCTGGCCCTGAGCTCACTATGGTGCCCAGGCAAGCCGCTGCAGACTCAGCAATCCTCCTGTCTCTGCCTCCTGAGTGCTGGAATTACAGGCGTGAGCCACAACGTCCGGCATTGTGATGCGGTGTTGACTGTTGGTGGGCGTGTCTCCACATCCAGCATTGTATGTGGTTACCGGGGATCAAACTCAGGACCTTGCGCTTGCAAGGCAGGCGCCGGAACCACTGAGCTAACCCTCCGGCCCCAAAATGTTATTTTTTAAAAAAAAAAAATAAGCACAATTCTTTTTATCTTTCTTGTTTTATCAAGCATTACAGTTAAGTAAGTGAAATCTGTTATCTCTCAAAGCCTGGGATATTTTGTCCACCCAACTGCATGGATGAACCAGGAGCCCCTGACATTTGGTCCACCATACATATGCTACGCACTTTTGTCAAATGAATGTTTCAGAAGTTTCTTCCAACAGTGAAAAAAAAATGCCATTATCATCCTCTAGGTCACAGCTTCCTCAAGTTAAAACTAAAACCAAAAAAAAAAAAAAAAACAATTGTGCGACAATAATGTCTCAATAAGTGGCAACTATTTTTATTACACTAGTCTAATAATAATAGCAGGGAGAGGATGGATGTGCTGTGCTATGAAGCTTTTGTACTTTTTTCTTTGTATTCCCTCTTTGTTCTTTTTCTCTGCCAAGTACAGGAGCAGAAAATGAATGGAGACGAAGCAGTTGAACTCAGTATTTCAGACACAAAAACCAAACCAGCACTAAACACCTGCTCTAAGCGGAAGTGGTGGTTACTACTTTTTCACTCTCGTCTTACAGTTCCATCAAACCCTGACATTTAGTGGCGCCTTTGGTGTCCAGAGCCCTGGGTCCTGTGTTTGCCCCTGTTATACCTAGTTTCTCTCTCTGATATAATCTTGCCCTCTCCACGCTCCTTGCTGGATAAGAGACACTAGGTGCTTTCACTGAGTTCTCAGCCCTTTAAACTCGAGCAGACTCTCTGGCCTTCTCCAAGACCCTAATCAAGAGTCCCCTTTCTGGAGGACTAAGGATCTTTCGGATATGCTGGCCTAGTTATCTGATTAAAGCAATTTACACCCAGGTGGGAGGGCAGGCTGAACCCCACTCCCCCAGGGGTCATTTGCATTTTAAAAGAGAAGCTTCCCAGGCCCTTCCAGACTCCTGAAAGATTATGGGTTTCAAAGCTCATTGCCCTCCCTTTCAACTCTGAGGGTATTTCCTCTTCTAGATCTCTTCCCTGACTGCACACACTTCTCTTTACAGAGATGCTGGGTTCTCACCTTTAAAACCGACTGCTTGCCATGGGGCTGAATGAAAATAGAAACTTTATCAGTAAGCATGAGTTGGCACAGTGAAGGAATATCATCTGTGGGAATATATAAATTGACGGGTACAGAAATTCGTGCATGTGTCTGGGCGTACATGTATCTATTTTTTCCCTAGATAAAGATCTCCAGAAAAAAATGCTTCAAACCCATATGTTTGGATGGTTCGTCTTCATACCCCCTCAACATGTGTTAAGTCTACTGGGTGACCAGTGCTTCTACTACTTGCCTTAAATATTTGCTTCAGTTTATTTTTATTTAAGGATTTGTTATTTACACCACCAAGAAGGAAGGAGGGCAAATGAGAGAATTGTTCACTTGCTACTGAGCCAGGGGTCATACACGATGCAGAGAAGGCGAAGTGTCCAGGCTACTCATAAGGAAGCTGCTCACAGAGGAGCAGCCAGCCCCGCAGGGAGAAGAGGAACAGTCAGCAGCTCCTAGAGTTTATTTAAGAGGGGCCACACTGTCCCGGGACTGGTAGACTACCCAAAACACCAAAGCTGAAGTCCTTTGTTCAACTGTACAACAAACATTTGCGTTAGGCAAGTAGTTAGGCATTAGTGATCCGATAGGATAAAAAAGGCTAGAAAGTCCAACATTCACG
Organism: Thryonomys swinderianus; assembly: GCA_004025085.1. NCBI lineage: Eukaryota > Metazoa > Chordata > Mammalia > Rodentia > Thryonomyidae > Thryonomys > Thryonomys swinderianus. Next base: position 14,373 of record PVIC010013466.1, read on the forward strand.
TGTTACCAGTTACCTAAAGAAAGACTTTAGTGCATAATACATTTATAATCATTGACTATGTCTCATACCCAAAGCAATCCCGCAGAGGACAATATAAGGTTACACATTTTGACCCTTTCTTCTGACAACCAAGCTACCATCTTAACTCTGATACAAGGCACCAACCACATTTGAGAACGCCACAGCCTACATCCGGCTATCAAGAAAGCAAACATTCTTTAGAAACCCTCCCGCTTAAACTGAGATGTGGTTTAAATTAAGAACTTATTAGGCCAGAGATTTAGCTCAGTGCTTGTGGTGTCTGCCTTGCAAGCACCAAGTCCCAAGTTCAGTCCCCAGTAACCACATACCACAGTGGCGGGCATGGTGACTCACACCCACCAGCAATCAATCAGTACCACACACCACAATGTCGGGGATAGTGGCTCATGCCCATAATACCAGCATTTGAGAGGCAGAGGCAGAAGAATTTCTATGAGTTCGAGGCTTGCCTGGGCTACATAGTGAGCTCAGGGTCAGCCTGAACCATGAAAGCGAGACCCTGCCTCAAAAATAAATAAACAAGCCAACAAATAAGAATTTCTCTTTCTCAAATTTCCTCTTGTAAATTCCTAACCTAATTAAAGCCCTAGAGGAAACACTAACCACCCGAAAAAGGCAAAAATTACAGTTTGTAACTCCAAAATAACTTCTAAGTAAAATGTTAATAAGCATCATCAATATACTCCTTCTCAGAACCTCAGGCGTAATTTTTGTCTGCATAAAGGTATCTTCACACCACTGCCAGTCTTCTCACTTGAAGGGCAATTTTCTGTTTCTATTTTACATTACATTCTACCTAGACTTCCGTAGGGCCTATGAATCCTTTCATCAAGGGCACGAATAGCAGAGGACCAAGACAGTCCACGTGTATTTTCTCTCTGCATAAACACCAGGGTCAGTAAACCATTATTCACATACTCAGGACCAGTGCTAATATTAAAAGTATTAAGGGGGGGACACTTGAAAGATCTGCTCTAAAGAAACTGTCATATTCTTCCTTACATTTTGTAATGGCGAATTTATTATTATCTTATAATTTAAAATACAATATGCAAAAGCTGAATTATAAAATGCATGAGTGGTTCTGAGTTTATCTCCATTTGTGCATCTGTTTATCTCCACAGGTGTCTTCAAATGGTTAACTTCAGTAGCTACAAAGAAGATAGGAGGCTGATAACAACTAGAGTCTGTGTCCGGTCACTGAATCAATCACACATGCTCAAAGATCAAACAGACAAACAAATAAATAAAAAGCCAGGTTTAGTGCCTGTAGTTCTGGAACTCTGGAAGGCAGCCGGTAGGAGGACTGTGAATTTCCAGCCTAGTCTGGGTACCTTACCAACTTGGAGAGATCCTGCCTCAAAAATAAAATAAAATAAAAAATAGAAGACTTAAATATTTAAACCCAAAGTAAGAAAAAAAAAAGTGCACAGGAACTTTTTGCTACTTTTAAATGTCACTACAGCAACCCCACTGTGAGCGATTCTGTTTCACCTCAAGAGTGCACTAAAATTCCTAGCCATGATAGTAATCCTTAAATAGCTTCCCATAACTTCCCACTGAAAACAGTCTAGAGTATGGGTCTCAAACCCTTCAGATTTCTTCCACAGTAAGATCCATGTTTACAAAGACACCACTAAGAAACTCAGAAGTACACAAATACAACCAAAACAAAAATTGCACAAGACAACATTTACTCTTGTTATGGTGACATGCTCTGAATGTTTCTATTTCACAGCTTTCCATTTTTATCAGAGTTCAGATATCATTTTATATCTTGAGTGTATGATACAACCTGAGTTTCCCAACGCTGATTTTTAGCCTGCTTCTGTGTGAGGGTATTCATAAATATCCCTTCACACGCTGATTGCATATTTAAGTAACCCAATTCTGGACTCTTCCTCTATCATTTGCTTATGAATTGCTGTGGTTTGTTACTGGTTTTGCATTGTAAGTATACCAAAGACGTTTACTGCTTCAAGCCCAGAAAGAAGCATTTCCAAGGAGCAGAAAAGTGGTAAAACTTCTTTCACCAGCCTCTTACCCAGGTCCTTATGCACAAAACAGAATGAGCAATTGAGGATAATTAAGTTTTGTGCAGGAATTTCACTGTAGCCTCAAGGATACTTCAGAAAATTTCCTTTTGCAAGACTGAATAAACAGCTAAGAGAATGAAAACCCTTAATATACATTAGGGATTTGCATGGGTTACCATCCATTTCCTACAGTTTCTAACTTTAACATCTTTCTAATATTTTTCTTCCTGAAAGGATCATTGTATTGACAATGATTCACAAATAAAAGAAAAAAAAGAAAGGAAAACCTTGAGAATTTATCATTATTATTGTTTGAAATTTGGAGAAAATTTTAATAGAGCAGATGGCATAGTAAATCTATTACAAAATAATCACATTTAACGTATGGAATTCTTATGTAAGGCACATAAACATACACAACATAACAGATATAGAAATACACAAACATGGAGAGGTAAAGGGGCCATCCAAAGGGTTCCCTAACTTGCCTAAAATGTCACTTATAGGACTGGAATCAAGTCACTTGCTTGATGAGCAATATGTCATACACTGAATTCTTAGAATGGACTGAACTTATGTTACCTGACATCAAATAGAGTCACTTTCCTATAAATGAAGTGTACAGAACAGGAAACCACACATTCCTTCAGAAAGTGACGAGTGATTTCAAGAAATCTGAGAAAGAAGTTCCCTCAAGTTTACCAAAACAAACAAACCAACCAACCTTGAACATTCAAAAGACATTTTGATCAGTATTTCGGGGATCAAGGGTAAAAGTCCGTGTGCGGCAGTGCCTGTGTAAGTACAAAATCACACACTCACATTTGCTTCCCAAAGATTTTTATAAATACTGTTCAAAGTCTGAGTGTACATGTGTAGGGAAAAAAGGGAACACATGGCAGTACTCAGAGGTCACACTCAGAAAGAACAAAAGAACACCCTGTCTTCCAAACAGAACACCCTGTCTTCCAAACAGAACTATCAGCCTGGCCCAGAAGAAGTTGCCCTCACATGAGACATAAAAATTATTGATCAGTTTAGATTTTACTTAACGTCAGAATTTAATGTGCTATTCACAAAGATATAACAGACTTAATTTCCTTTTGATCACTCCCAGCCAAAGTCTTAAAATTTCTTTTGAAATGTGGTTTTGAATTTCTCTAATGACTTCATTATTAAGTCTAATAGGTGCTATCTCCCTGAGAATGAAACTTGTGACTGAGACATCCATCAGTAGAACACTTCAATATGAATACGTTTCTTCTATGAATTTATTTATTTGCATGCTATTTTCTTAAATGAGGGGGAAGAAGTAGTGATTGGCTGACACCCCACAGCCAAGGGCTAGCTCCAGCAGGTTTCGAAGTAGCAAGGTCATCAGTAAAAAGGTCATCAGCAAAAGGGAGCATCTTATTAAAGTGGAATTCAGCCAAACACAGTAATGTATGGATGTAGATGCATCTGAAAGAAGGAAAATAAAAATTTATGCAGGTAAAAAAAAAATGCAATGAAGAAATTTTTTCCTAATGACTATGCTAAATTGGAAGGCTGAATTAGACAGAGGTTTAGGAGCAAGGAAGGATTTCATTTATAAATTACGTACTTATTTATATATATGCTAAAAAGTTAACTTGTCAGAGGAATGCTATTTAGCTGTAATAGTTCTGTTGTTTGTACACAGAGTTCATGTTCAATACAAACATCACTAGATTCCTGAAAATAAACTTTTACTCCGCCTTTAAAACATTAATTCAGCAGAAGTGATAATTAAGATTAGTTTTAGTGGTTTCAGCTCAGTTCTTCTCGAAAATGTGATTTCTCCCACAACACTAATGCTAAATAAAGCACTGTGTAATGTACCGCAACACAGCCCTTGCTTTAGAGAAGAGTCTAAGGGCTTATCTAAAAAACTCAAAAAAAGAAGTGAAGCTTTCTCTCTCTCTCTCTCTCTCTCTCTCTCTCTCTCTCTCTCTCTATATATATATATATATATATATATATATATATACATATATATATATATATATATGAATATGTGAACAGATCTTATACTTTCTATGGAATCCCAGTAAACAAATGAGTGGTGAACCTAGTCTAAAGAGTGATTTTATGTATACACCTAAAATATATAAAACTTACTAGAATTTCCAATATAAACCTCCCATGATGTTGAACCATCTCATGACATACATAGAAATGGCATCAGTGGCTTTGGCACACTAAATTTATTTTTAAAAATAATTCCAATATTTTTCCAATTAATAAATTCAATAATTTATATTATATCCCTAATTTGTAATTCAATAAATTAGACCAATTAACTGCCTAGCGAGGCCATCAAACGTAAAAATAACAAAATGTCACAGTCTTCTAAAAATTTTTTAGAAACCAACTTTAAAGGAAACTAATTCCTCATTGTGTGTTCAGGGGGTTACTCATGTGACATGCAACTTCAAGGTACAAAAACACAGAAAAGCTCAGGAAATAAATTATCAACATGGGTATAAAAGGTAAAGGATAAAACTCAGAATGAACAGAGAACTTTATACATAATATACAGAACTTTCTATTCCTTTCACTTAAGATCCATTTCTATTGACCATATACCAAAAACTAGGTAGGAACTTATGTCTGACATCACAGTAGTGCTACAACTAAAAATTGAGTCACCTTCTTGAATGTATGTTATCAACTGTGTTGAAGTACTTTAATGTAATTTAAAGATATCTTACATGAGGGGAAGAATTTTTACTTTCTTTTAAATATCTATAAAATTTGAATGATAGAACCCAACATACTTCTTACAAATGAGAGGTAGAGCCTAAAGCAGAATTGTATTTCATTGTAAAAAGTCTATCTTTATAGTCAAATATAGAGTAATACATATATTACTACACAGATAAAGATAATAGAAATTCAGTACTTTTTAGTTAAAGATAGTAAGTAAGATAAAAAAGGACACTGTACTCTAAATTCTATGATGTGGACTCTGACTTGCAATATATCTGATAGTATTGTGATCCTAATCAAACTAGATTTTCCACATTTGTCTTTAGTTTCCTCTTCTATGAAATCAATTGACTGTTTTATGCCTTATGTTTTAAATCTAAAATGTACTGACTCAAATGATTTTAGGTTCAGGCATTAGGTTCAGGCATCATTTCTTTTTCTGTTTTTTATTTTGATTTCGTGCGTGATTACAGCTCCAATAGTTTTCATATATCAGTGCATGAGTGTCTTAGCAAAGTAAAAGGAACTAGTGGTACCACAGTTTGGCTTTTTGGTTTTAAGGCCAAGTCACTGGTTTAGAATAAGCTTACGGTTAGATTTAAATTATGTTATCTGAACTTCCCTTTAAATTCACATATTCATCATAGATAACTCACTTCATGACCTTTTTCTTATTTCATACAGAGTCAGATGATGTTGTTTTAGAAGATGTGTCCTGACTAAACATGTGGCCTAACTTCCATCAGATAAGAGTTCTTTTGAGCCTGAGAATAATGTTGCAGGGATTCCACCATATGCAGATTCACTGAGCCTTTTGAAAGAATCCTTGCTTATAGATAAGAGTACCACCTGGTAGATGTCATGCTTAGAACTAGAAGCTGTGACTGACATTACTATGCACATACAGTACTACTAAAATAGCATGATGATATATGCATGCACAAATAATTTATTTTCTTGGCGCTTAGCATATGAGTAGCAATGGCAAGTCATCCATTTGCTTCCAAATTGGTAGCCTTTTTTAAAAGTGCAGCTTTATTAATCTCTTACTAAGTATACAATGAATGTGTTGGACATAATTTGATCAGTTAAAGATACTATTATTCAGACTAATTCTGCACTTGTTACCCAAGCCAAACTGTTACTGGAGTTAAAACCAATATTTTCTTAAGTATTTCAGTATCAGCTACAAACGGATCTTAAAATGAATGTTTATTCAAGCTAAATTCTTTCCAAAAATAAACTACTTACTTCCCATTTACTAAATGCGATAACATTTTTACTTAAGAGTGCAGTATGTCAGTACAAGCATGTGAAAGATCAGCTCAACAAGATTTGAGAAAAACAAGCAAAGTGGTAACTGTACCTTTATATTATCTACAAAGATTTTAGTATTACATTATTCTTTTAAAAGAACTGAAAACATTTAGGGAAGTAAAACACTGATTATATATAAGTATAGGAAGTGTATTTTCTTTTCTTTCACAAGCCAGAAGCACAATTGTATGTTCAGGCCACAAAACTTCAACAACTACCAACACTAAGTACGCCAGGTAAAGAAACTTAATCCCACACATTGCGATTAATGGTCCATAATTTGCCGCACTACATATATTTGGTAGTTGTTAGCAAAGGCTCATGTTTGAACTGGGAAGGTCCCTACTATGGAAAACGTGGCCTATATCATCAGTTTTTCTAATGTGTGAATTTCAGAAAAAGATTCCACTGACTCTGCAGCACACATGTAGAGTCTGCCAAAAAGCAGCTACAGAAGCTTGATTTGAATGTCTCTAGAGCCTATGAAAACAGACCAAGCAGGGAGATGGGGAGAGGAGTGTACTAGTTAGTCACTTCTGCAAAGCTATTTAGCGTGCTCCAAAGTGACTATTAACCACACATACACGCAATTTTCAAAATGCCTAGTTCTGCTGAAGAAAAGAACCCTGTTAGAAACATCACTTCCATTTCATTATAAATTGTAAAAATGACAAGCTAACTCAGGAAAAATATAAATAAGATAAGGCTGTATCCAATCAAATCTCAGATTTTTAATTCATCTCTATTATAAGGAAGTGAAAAGATGCAACCTTCACATTTTTTCCTGAGGTAAATTTACTTATTAGAGGAGTAAGACTACAATACAACCCTATGTTGTTTTTTAACAAAAGGTTTAAATTTAAAAAAAAATCTTCTCAGTCAGTTCTGTGAAAACTGAAGGAGATATCTTCTAAGAATAAAATAACAGCTTATCTACTTATGATATAAACAAAAATCAGAACAAAAAGGGTGTGTTTATGTCCATGCCTGAGCAGAATGTAATTTTGTAAATGGATCCCTTGTCTCCTGACAGCAATATTGAAGACATGAAGTGTATCAATTACTATTACTAATTACATTAAGGGGAATGTGTTTCATTTGCCTTTATTTCATTGCAGGTCAACTACTTACTTGTGGTTAAAACTTTTTACGTCGTTTGAATACCTAATGACATAGAAGTTTTCCAACGTCACTTTTAGTAAACTGTGTGATTCATTTGAATGCTCTGTGGGTTTTTTTTTTTTCCTTTTGGCATATGAACTTTTCTCAGTTAAAAGATTAATACCATACATTAGTTTATTTATGAGAATATCACTTTGCCTCTCCGACAAGATGCCAACAGTCATGATGTTGCCTCTTTTAAAAATTCAAGAACATAGAGCTAACCCCACCTAATGAGTCGAAGCACAACAGCTACCGCAGAACATATTAGCATTTGCATACAATATCCATAAATCTGCCACTTGAGCACTGGAAAGCATAAAAGTGCACATGGCATTTGGCCACAGTACACAAGTATTACGAAGACAACACTGGAGAGTGTACAGTCTGTGGAAAGAGCTTCTCCCTTTTTTTTTTTTTTTTTTTTGCACTGCCTGTTACTATCTTCTAGGGAAACTTCTCAGATCTGCCTCAATTTATAAGTCATGTTAGAAAAGTGCTACGATGTGAACTATAATCTTCCTTGTTTGAAAAACTGATACGAGCCCCAAAGCAAAACAAAAATCTGCACCTAAGATGAAGTAATGCATGAAAGGGGGGTACAAACTCTCAACATTGTCAAATTCTGTTTTAAAATAAACTGTTCAACCTTAACCGCCTGAAAAGATTAGTTTGCCTCAAAAAACCATTCCATGAAGTGTAGTTCAAACCTGGGTTTTCCTGGATTGTTACTAGATATAAAAGCATATTAAGTCTACTTTTCCTTAACCAAAAGGCTGCAATAAAGTACTACATTAGAAAATATTTCTTTAGGAAATTAACCTTAACAACTACAAAAGCAATAAAAGAGAATGTCTCTTTTCTTAAATTAAGACCATATAATAAATGTTTCTTCTTCCTCAGTTTTTCAAGGGTCAGCTAATTCCACATGCAGAGCACATCTGGTAGAAAACCCATTATGTGATATTATTTGACAGTCATCAATGTGTTTCTTGAGATGAGTTCTGGCAGCAGAGAATATGCAGTGTTTTATCAGCCCTGCGGCAGTTTCTAAACCATTCCATTTGTTGGGAGCCAAACTTTGGTGAGCAGAAAAAGTAACAGTATTGCATATCACACAAGCAAAAGTTCCCAACACAAAATTTTCATTTTCTGAACCTTCCCTCAGCATACAGGCATATAGTTTTGTACTTGTTCTCCATTTTATCAAGAAACAGCTGTGCTAAACATTCCACACAACCTTCACACTGAAAGTATATCATGAAACATATCAAAATAGCCTTGCACCCTTTACATCCTCTATGCATATTTTCATTGCTTGGTTTAAATAGTAAATAGCTTATATTGCTTATTCTTGGTTACAAGCTTTCCATACTAAAGAAAAGAAGCAAAACTGATGACTGCCTATCAGAGAACAACTGCTCTAGATACTTATTATGATAAAGTATGAAAGTGTAGTTTTTCACAACACTTACTGATCGGTAACATATTTAAGCCAGGTTTCCATGGCCCAGGCTTGATGCTACATTTGCATAAATCAGCATCCGCCTATTTGTAAAATCTTGCATGATGTGGAGCACAGCTAAAACATCTATAGTGTCCCATTTGCATAGATACCAGTAGGAACTTTAGAAAATTGCACTCTGGGTGCAATTATCTTCTTAAAACTAAGTACTATAGACATATTTATCCTGTAAATAGAAAATGCAAAATGAATGAGGGCTTCCAAGCTCAAAAGAATTGCAAAACACTGTCTCTTTTCAATGTTGCCTTCAGTAGTGGAACACTGGGTCTAACCTACAACACGCAGTGACCCCCTCTTACGGAAGGCCTCTGCTACATGCACGGGGTGCTGCACTGAATTCCTGCTAGCGAGGTGCTCACTAACAGCCTTGAGAAAGAGAAGACACAGGCTTGCAGCAGATGGTCACTAGCCCTCTCTGCCATATCGGAATACAACAGGAATGAATCTTACCTGTTTGCTGTACTTGCTGTTGGTCTGACAGCTGTACTCGGAACAGTGGTCCGATCCAATGGAAATATTGTCTCCTGCTCCCACAAATGTGTTGGCTGGCGGTAGATCTTGTACAGCCTGGTGTTTTTTCCCTGCGGTTGGTGACTGGGGGTGAAGCTGCACGGTGGGCAGTGGGGAACTGGACTTGTAATGCCTTGCCAGGTCAGGACTGCCAGGCCCCCCATTCACAGATCGGTATCGCCCCATGCTGGGGCTGTCCGACAACTTCTCGTTGACACTGTCGTACCTCTGTCCATTTGGTTTAGAAGCTTCTACAGTGACGATGCTGCTGTAAAGTGGCTGCTTCGATTTTTTGTTTTTCTTGTCCTTTTTAGGCTTTTTAGACTTGTCATGCTGCTGGGGTGTAAAAAAGTCTTCGTGATCTTTTTTGCCGGCTTCATAGCCATTTTTGCTTTTGGACCTGCAGTACCTGGCCATCACAACGACTAAGATGATTAGAATCACTGTCATGACGCCCGCAACCACGCCAATGACAATACTGAGTCTCTGTTTGCTAATTTCATAGCTGGGGTCACCGGCGATGTCCTGGGTGAGTGGGGTGTGCAGACTTCGGGCTATCTGGGAATCAATGATGGTGGCGTTGGAAACGCTCTCGTTGACGAACACGTGCAGCAGCGCGGTGGAGGACTGCGAGGGCTGCCCACTGTCGTTCACCTGGACCACCAGCCTGTGCAGGCCATAGTGCTTGTGGGTGAGTTTCCCCACTAGGGAGACCACGCCGCTGGCCGAGTCGATCTCAAACAGCTTGAAGGGATTCCCTCCCACAATGCTGTAGTTCAGGTCGGCATTGATGCCGTCATCGCTGTCCGTCGCCAGCACTGTGGCCACAACCGTCCTGACGTTGCTGGAAGGCGGCAGCAAGGTGTAAGACACGTTCCTGGGAAGGGTCACTGTGGGAGCGTTGTCATTTTCATCCATCACAAAGAGCGAGACCGTGGCGGTGGCGGATCTGGGGGGGTCCCCACCGTCCACAGCCTTGACTCTGAAAGTGTACGTGGTCTGATGCTCCCTGTCAAACGACACTGTGGAATAAATGGTCCCCGTGTCGTTTTCAATAGAGAAAATGTTATTGTTCTCCTCTATGTAGAGGCTCAACTCTGCATTCCGCCCTTTGTCTGAGTCCATCACGGTGACCATCCCCACGGGGCTATTGGGTTGCAAGTTTTCTTTCACATAAAAAGTAAAAATGTCCTGCATAAACTTGGGGTCATTGTCATTCTTATCAGCCACCTGCACAATGACCGTGGTGCTGCCCTGAAGCACCGGGACGCCTTTGTCTTTGGCATTCACTCTAAACTCGTACCTGTCAGTCTGCTCGCGGTCCAGCACCGTGTTGACTAGGATGTCCCCGGAGTCGGGGTCAATCGCAAAGATCCCCAGCACGCCGGAGTCCAGCGAGTACGCGATCTCTGCGTTCTTGCCGCTGTCGGCATCTGTCGCCAGCACGGTGGCGACCCGCTCCCCGGGGATGTTGTTCTCGGGAAAGTAAACCTCGACCACCGACTGGCCGAACACGGGGGGGTTGTCGTTCGTGTCTCCCACCTTGACGACCAAGGAGTTGTTGCTGGACAGGCTGGGGCTGCCCGAGTCCACCGCCACGATGACCACGCTGAACTCCCGGGTGGTCTCGTAGTCTAAAGGGGCCGACGTGTGCAAAAAGTACTTCTTCTTGTTCTGGTCGCCCTCCGTGTCGCTGGCCGGCTTGAGCTGGAAGGGGACGTCGCCCACCACGGTGCAGGTGACCACGCCGTTCTCCCCTTGGTCTCGGTCGGACACCTGCACCAGAGCGATGGGGGTGTCGACCAGGACGTCCTCGGCCACGTTGGCCACCCCGTCCTTCAGGGGAATGCGCCCGATCTTGCGGATTTCGATGGATGGCACGTTGTCGTTCTCGTCCTTGATGTTGAGTACGACAGTGGCCTTGTCGGTCTTGGGGGGCTGCCCGCGGTCGCGCGCCATGACCGTGAAGCGCAGCTGGTTCACCTCCTCGCGGTCAATCCGGTGCAAGACGCTGAGCCAGCCGGACGTCTCGTCCAGGCGCAGGAGCCGCCGCACCGACTCGGTGGCCGCCCCGAACACGTATTCGATCTGCCCGTTGACCCCCACGTCCAGGTCAGCGGCGCGCAGCTGCAGGATGGGGGTCCCCGGGGCGCTGTTTTCAGCCAGGTCAGCCTCGTAGACGCTCTTCTCGAAGCGGGGGCTGTTGTCGTTCACGTCGGTGATGAGTACCCGCAAGATGGCCTGCGAGGACCGAGGGGGGTCGCCGCCGTCGCGCACCCGCAGGGTCAGCTCGTAGGAGTCGCGCTGTTCGCGGTCCAGCGCCCCCTTCACGATCAGCTGCGGCTGCTTCTCTCCGTCCGGCGTGTCCGCCACCTGCAGCTCGAACACGCTGCTGCGACCCCCGGTCCCGGAGCCGCCTCCGCCTTCGGACGAGTCCGGCCGCCGCTTGGAGCCTCCCGGGCCGCCGCCGCCGCCGCTAGCGCCGGTGCCGCCCCCGGGGTAGGGGGCGCTGTCGGCCGGCACCGCGCGCCGGCCCTCGCCGCCGCCCCCGGGCTCCTGGAGCAGCTCGTAGCGCTCGATGCCGTTGCGGCCGAAGTCGCGGTCCGTGGCCGTGGGGAGTAGGTATAACGTCCCCACCGGCCGGTTTTCCTCCACCGTGAGCGTGAGCACGGGCGATGGGAAGGTGGGCGTGTTGTCGTTAATGTCCAGCACGACGACCCGGCCCTCGAACAGGTCCACCCAGCTCTGCGAGGGCCCGATCACCGACACCTCGAAGTCCAGGAAGCACTCGTTCTCGTCGAAGATCATCTGACACTGGGGCAGCTTCTCGCGGTCGATGCGCCGCTCGCTGGTGCTCAGCTCGCCGGTCAGGTTGTCGATCTTCAGGTACTCGGAGCCCGACTCCAGGCTGAAAGTCACCTCGCCGGAGCCCGTCACGATGCCCAGGTCTGAGGCCACGTTGCCGATCCGGACGTCGGCCGGGCCCTCCTCCGCCAGCCGGTACCGGAGCAGTTGCTTGGCGGCCGCCAGGCTCAGCCCGAGCGGAAGGAGCAGGCAGCACCCCAGGCACCAGCCGCGCGCCCACCCGGCCGTCCGCATCCTCAGTATCTTCTCGTGCTGCTGCTGCTACTGTTCCTTCTGACCGCAGCCCGGCGCCTCCTCGGCCGCCGGCTCCGTCCCCTTCCCTCGGCGGGAGGAGACGGAGGGGCGAGGAGGGAGGGAGGAGAAGGGAGGGGCGAGAGAGGCGCGGGGAGCCCGCCGGCGGCGGGGGGCGGTGGGCGCTCCTTTCCTCTTCTCCGGCCTCTTCCGAAAGTTACCGCTCCATCATTCGCGCAATGGTGCTAATTGCCCGCTCGCCGGCCGCCGTCCAGACGCGGTACTCACAGTTCGCGGGACCCCGCGCGGCGCGGGCTCGGCGCCCCCCGCCCCCCGAAAGTCATCCCCGCAGCGGGAGGAGGGTCCACGACTCGGTCCCCGCTCGGTCGCGGTTGGCGCGGGCCAGAGCCGCCGCTGCAGGCGGCCGGCGGAGCCGGGGAGCGGCGGGGAGCAGCCTGCCGCCTCCTCCGCCCGCCTCTGCCGCGGCTCGAGTTGCGTCCAGTTCCCGTTCCAGTCGCTCAGTCCGAGACCGGCCTCCGCTAACCGCGGACGCCCGGGCGAACGTGAGTCGCTTCCCACTCGGGGTTCCGGGGCCGCGACGAGCCAGTTCCCACTCCGAGTCCTCTCGGGCAACCAGTCAGCAGAAGGAGAACGGAAACCTCCGCAGGTCGCTCCGGGCACCGAGCGGGAGACCGGGCGCGTCACGACGCGGTCCGGGTGCGGGTTCCCCCGGCGCGCCAGAGCGAAGCCCGAGCCAGCTTCAGGGACGTCCGGAGTCGGTCGCTCCTCAGCCACGAGAGCTCGACTTTCTCTTTTTTCCTCACAACTCTGCGCAAGGTCATCAGTCACGGAGCCCCCGCCTGAAACCGCAGCGGCTGTTCGCCCGCGGGGCCGAGGGCTACACCGAGCGCCCCGCGCGGTGCCCAAGTTTGGGTTCGCAGCGCAGAGTCCGCGGCGCCCTCACCTGCATTCGGCCCGTGTGCCGGGCGCTGGATCCGCAGCGCTGTGCGCGCCTCGGGGAGGAGATTGCAGCCGCGCGCCCCGCTCCCTCCCCGCCCGCCCGCCCGCCTCCCGCCCGCCCCGCCTCCCGCCTCCCCGCTCCCCTTTCCCCTCGCTCGCTCTCGGCCGCGGTCTCCCGCTTCCTCCCAGTCCCCGAGCGGGGAACCCGACCTGACTCGCTCCCTTTGCAGTTCAGAGGTGAGCGAGCCCGGCTCGCCGCAGAGGCCACGCCGGCCCGGCCGGAGTGCTCGTCCGCGCTCCCCCAACGGCAATTAAAGATGCCCCATTCGGTCCGGATTTCCGAAGAAAAGCCAAAGGCACCGGGCGGGGGAGGCGGAGGTGGAGCCAGAGGCAGCTGCCAAGTAGCTTAACAGAAAGAAAAAAAAAATCCAGTTTGCCAAGAGGAGAAAAAGTGCCAGTCGGCGGTTGTCTCGGAAGTGCCCTGGCACAGAGCGTGGATTCCGCAGTTGTCTCGTGCCCGGAGGGTTGGGTGCGGGCGCTTCCGCGGCCTCTCCAGACGCCGCACTCCGGGTCGCGGAACCGCAAGCGGGAAGGTCTCGCTCGATACCCGCGATCCAGAAACCCGCAAGTTTGTCGAAAGTGGCGGCTGGTGCTGGCAGCTCGCGCGCTCCCGACTCAGACTTGTCGCCGGCGCTGCGGCGGCGGCGGCACTAACCGCCTCGCCGGGTTGCACCCTAGCGCCGAAGCGGGAGGAGGCGCACAGCCGCCGCCGCCGCCGCTTCCCGGCGCCCCGCTCCGGCCCTCAGCGCCCCAGCCCCCGCGAGTCCAGCCCACGCTGCTCGGTCGGGCTGCCTCGCTCTTCCTCCCCGGCAGATAGATCCCCGCCTTTCCTGACCGCCAGAGAGCGGGAGAACTCGGGAGCTGTACAGGGCTGCCGTTCCGCTTTCTCCCCTGTCGGGGGCCCTGTCCGGGTTCTCCGGAGCGGCTCTGGGGTTTTAGCTCGTGGGCCGAGGCGCGGCTGGGGGGAGGTTGGGGACTCCGCGTATGTTCAGAAAGCCACCTTGGGCTTCTTCAAAGAGCTGTGGCCGGCGTGTTAGGGAATCAGGAGCAGCAAACTCCAAAGCGAGCTGGCGGGGGCCCTTTTGTGGGAGCGCGGCTTTGGGGGGCTGGGGGGCCGGAAGTCGCCAGCCTTTGTGTAAACGCTTAGTGTCCCTGCCGTGGCGCGAGCACCGGGGTGGACGGCGCGCGCGCGCGCCTGGGGACTCACACACGAGCGGGGGACCTCGATGTGCTTTCTGAGCAGAAACCCGCAGCCTCTAGTAACTGGCAAAGTGTAGCGTCACCTATCTGGATACAGGGGAAATAAACTTGACTGGCAACTTCGTGGACCAGGGTCCCCGGCTTTTTCCCTCTCCTTCTGACTCTGTAGCACTCGCTTGTCCCCGCGGGTCCCCTACACGGCGAGGCTTCCCAAGCTTTTGATAGCGACCGCGACAGCCCCTGTCATCCCGGGGGGGGGGGCTATCCTTTATCTGGGCGTGTTTAAGAGGACAGCTCCCGTCAAAATCCAGGGGATGGGGACAAGAAATATTTGGGGACAATTTTTATGACCTTAAAGGAGAAAAAGGTCTATTTCTGGGAAATTATTGGCCTTTACCAATTCTATCCAATCTACGGGTGTCCCCTTAAAAATATTTACGGGCAAAAGGAGAAAGAAATTCGTCTAGCGCCTGTATTCCGCAAGGTCTGCTGAGGAGACAGCATGATTTAAACAAGACAAATACCAGTAAAGTCTGGAGCAGACGCTGCGCGCGGTTGCGGGGCGGCGGCGGCCCCCGAGTTCCCGCGCTGTGGATGGCGGCCGCGCAAAGGGACAAGTGTGCGGACTGTACGGCGGGAGCTGGCGAGTGTTTTCCCGACCGCCGAAGCAGCGTCGTCATTCCGGGGGCGCCGGGCCTCCCTCTCTGCCTCCCCGGCGGCCCCTCCCAGGGCAGCGCCCGCCCCGCCCGGCCCGGAGTTGCTCGGCCCCCGCTCGGAGTCTGCGGCAGCAGCGCGAGCGGCCGGCGCAGGCCCAGTGCGCAGCGCCGCAGTCTCCGGCGCGGGCGGGGGAGGCGGCGCCGCAGCGGCCTCGGGCCGGCCAAGGGCCGCGCAGCCCAGCAGCCCCACGTCTGGCGGAGCGCGGGCTTCACCGGCCGCCCGCCGTCCTCCCACCGGGCCGCGGAGCCGGGGGCGGAGTCCTGGGCTCCGAGTCCGGCCCCAGTGTCCCGGTGCGCGGCCCCAGGGCGCAGCGCTCGCCCCGCCGCCACCGTCACTAACACTCTGCAAACTTCAGGCGGCGGCGCGGCAGCGGCGGGGCCGCCCTCTCTGCCCCCAGCCCTCCCCGCCGCCCCGGGGCCGAGCTCCGGCCTTCTCCCGCCCCGGGGAGGAGCGGCGCGTCCTTCGCAGCGCGGCGGTTCCCGGCCCGCCCTCCGCCCTGCAGCCGAGCCCGGCCGGCGTGGGAAGTGGGCCCGACGTGCGCGGCATGGAGAGCAGCGGGCCGGACTGTGGGAGGAGGAGGTGCGGGCAGCCCCGGGGCGCCTTCGGGGAGACCAGACCGGGTCCCCTCCGTCCCGCGGACGCGGAGGCTGCGTGGGGCGAGCACGGCTCTCCCAGCCCGCCCGTCTCCTCAGCCTCGAGCGGCTGTTTCCAGTGCTCAGCGGGTTCCCGAAACGGGGCCGGGGGACTTGCCCCCTCCCTTCGCCCCCGCTGGGCTCCCACCCGCCGGCCCGCCCGGCTCCTCAGACCCCGGGCTGCGTTTCTCTTCGCAGCCTGAGAGGCGAGGGTGCTGAGGGAAACGGGATCCGAAGTGTAACCGGTGGCGATAAATTAAAGAGCTTACTGCTACTGCTGCTGCGGCTGCTGCTTTGATGGCCAGAACTGAAGCCCAAAATGAGAGCAGGGTCCCGCAGCCCGCGACGATCGGGCGTTCAGACGTCACCACATGCAGAACACAAGATGTGTGAGGGGATGTGGACGTTTGGGAGTTTTTTCTTTTTTTGTACCGGGATCGAACTCGGGTCCTTGTCTGTCCAAGGTAGGGGCGGTACCACTTGAGCTAAATTTCCAGCCTGGATTTCTGTTTATTTTGTCAGCTTTTTGCAGAACAATGAGGTCCTCTCACAACCGAGATATGAAAGTGAAATTAACACGTAACTAGTCTATTGCAGCGTACATTTCATAAAAGCTTACCTGATGATTCCTTTTCTATGCCAAATAGCCTACCTTAAACTTACAATATTAGGGGTTTTTTATTGTTGTTTAAAATTTGCCTACTAACTCGTATTGCTTAGAATGTCTTTGCAGTTGAAAAATTTCAATGACGGAGCTGAAAAATAGCATCCAGGGTCTGTCGGTCGTGTAGCTTAAGGTACAAGCGAAAACAGGAACAGAAGTGATGGCTGCAAAAGTTTATGAGTAAGAACACGAAGAAGTGGGTGCCAGCGATGGAATCTCGGGGGGGCTTCATGTACAATAGCCGCTGTATTATTCACAATCATCCGAGAAGAAGGTTAAGTACAGTAAACATGATAGCCAGCTCCGGAGAGGAATACAAAGCAGTTTGATGGAAAAGGAGAAAGCGACTCGAGAACTCCACCAAGGGACAAAAGAGGAAATGACACCCGACATCTCCGAATCTGTTGACCTTTCATCCGGTTCAAAGGCTCTGCGGTGTCCGTTCCACCTGTGTGGACAGGTTGCAGAGCTCTGTATGAAGATCTGCTTCATCAAATTGGATACTCCAGTCTTTCTTCTCTCAATTATTAAAATGATTTTCGTGCCGAAGTTATTAAACTATGCAAAACTGTTGTTTTCTCTCAAGTGTAAGCTTGGTCCTTGGGACCGTGAAAAATTTTAGTCTTAACCTGAAGTTTTACATTCATGCTCGTAGTACTAAAATGTGTTCCAGAGTAAAATCGCTAAATGGTCCATTGCAGTAGCAGCCTTTTCGGCAGACATTAAAACTCAGTGACTTTAAAAAGAAAACCACAGATTTCCTTTTAAGTAGGTAGAAAGTGCTTAGCTCAGTGCTTAGCCAGTAGTTATCTTGCATTGGTCTCTAGCCAAGAGATAGGACCAGTCGTGCTGTGTAAATCATGAAATCATGTTTGCAAAGCTGTATATTAATATCAACAAAAACAAGAACACAAGTCAAAAGCTAAGGTTGATTGTATGTATTGGATAACTATAAAACATTTTCTGCAAGATTAGCCTGAAAAGCCTGTTTGTAAAGAAAAAGAAAGCCTTGAAATAAATTTCAGTGATTTCCTTAATACTAATTTATAGGTTCTCTGATTTTTAGACCAGTAGAATGCTTTAGGCTTCAAAATAACACTTGGCAGAAATGATTTTCCCTTTGAATTTAACAAGGATTACCATTTGGTTCTTTTTCAGTTTCTTAAGTTTTAAGTGCTGTAATATATTCAGTTTAGTGCAGATTTCCAATTTCTGCCATGTGTTTAAAGATTAGTCAGCTGATGTGATTAAAAAATTGTCTTCTATCAACATTTAATTATTTTTTTCAAATTTAAATTAAGTTTAATGCTCAACAATCTATGTCTGAGGCAACATAGTATTTTAGAAAATCGGGGTAAGTTTTAAGGTTAGATCTTTGATAAGCCAAACGCACTATAACCTGACTTTGGGCCATCTAAAGCTGTCCCATTCCAGTATCTATGGTAAGACTGGGTCTGTTAAAGCCCTTGGCATAGTGGACTCGAGGCATCTGACATTTCTTCATTGTGCTGGTGAGAGTGCCAAACGCACCTCTGCACACTGACCTCTGAGCTAGATAGTGTGTGGCAAAGATTCCGGAAGAACCTCGCTGTCATGGCTTTCATGAAGATGGCACTTAAAAGAATGGCCTTGCTTCTACAGGGGATGTTTGAAGGCTCTCATCTACCTTTATAAAATGTAATCAGTATATCAGTCTGTGCGAAGTAAACCATTTCTTAGGTCAATATGAAGACCTAGTACTACAGAATTTTATTCAAGCAAATGTAAATAACTATATTTAGAAAATACACGGTGTGGACTGTTCTGGGACAGGGAAGGTAGTAAATCTGTCTACTTCATTTGCGATGGGTTTCTCGATGGGCGATCCTTGTGTAGTGTATAAGAACTTTCGCCTAATATTTCTGAGCTGGGATCTAGACCTTGGGTGAGAGTGCCCTTCTTGGCTCCTTGGTGGATAGATGAGGTCATTAGCTAGTCCTGGACAACTTCGAATGAACAGAGAATTTTAACTTTGGGGGCAACTCCTTGGGTGACAAGACATAATTGTTCAACTCTCTATAAATACAACTGGTTATTAATCTTAGATCTAAGACCAATAGCTGGAAATAGTCAGCAAGCTTTGAAGTGACACTGACCTCCAAAATTACTAGTACATTTAAAATCTTTGCTTCAGCTCTTATTTAATGAATTATACAAGTAGAGCTGATTTAGAAGTGTTTTCAAAGTAGACAACATGGATTTCAGCTTTATATCCCTGTAAATCCACAAGTGCTCTACCCAGTCACAATTGGAAATAACAATTTGTTTGGTGAGGCAGCTTTTTCATTGCACTACATATATTTCTACTTAACAATTTTTGTCTTTTTGTTGTTTGTTTGTTTTGTTTTGCTAAACTGTGGATGAAATGAAACCAGCATCTCATACCTTGTGACAGGTTCTGGGGTACTGAGGCCCACTGCCAAACTCCCCAAGCTGTTTTTTTGGGGGGTTTTGTTTTTTTGTTTTTTTGGGTTTTTTTTGAGACAGGGTCTCTCTTTGTAGTTCAGGCTGGCCCTGAGCTCATTATGGAGCCCAGGTGAGCCTCAAACTCAGCAATCCTCCTGCCTCTGCCTCCTGAGTGCTGGAATCACTCGGGATCGTGAGCCACCATGCCCAGATTCCTGAGTTATTTTTTAACAGTAGGAAAGAGTTAATTAGGATTTTTTTCCGAGTAACTTGTGTGGACTTTAACATGTGGGTGAGGAATCTTGATAAAATAAGGCCGAATCATAGTGAGATGGGAAGATAAAGTGATACCCTACAGACAGCTCATGGGCTTACTTCTTGGTTTAGTTCTGTAAGCTGAGGCCACTATGGTATCCAGATGACCAGAAGAAAAAAAGTACAATAAGGCTGTAAATATAAGCCCTTCATTGGACTCTGTACAAGGACAGCCTTGCTGTTACCTTACTGATGTAGTTATTAGGAACAGCATATATATTGACCATACATGTCTACATTCTGCAATGTACTTGGAACTGTTTCTCTCTGCCTTTCTCTCTGGGTGTCAGCCACAGGTTGCCCATGCCTGTTTATGTGCTACAGGGAAAAGGGAGTCTTGTACCTTCCCCATTTTAATATTTTCTTTCAGCAATGAGGTTGGAAAATTACTAAATAAATTATGTAGATGTATTAATAATAAAACAAAATAGCTTTACTTAAAAGACAGGAGAAAGAATGAGTACACAATGTGTGAACTTGAAAAGATCTCAGTGAAACTAAGGCTGGGAGCCGGTTCCTATTTTTATTTTCACTACTGCACTGCATTTTTCCAAAGGTCTGTGAACCAATATTGCCTTCGGCCACTGAAAGACATTCTCTCCAAACACCCAGTCGTTTCCTTATTCCTTAATTATTCTCAAGGGCAGGCTGAATGTGATGCAAATGAAGCTTTCTTCACAACATCTCTCACTGGCTCCAGCAGCTTCTTGTGTGATCTCCAGGCAGCAGCGGAAAGGATGTGTCTGCAGCTATGTGTTTTTGATATTTACAAGCCCAAGAACTGAAGCCCCAAAGAGGCTCAGAACAGTTTCCTGTAGCTCCAATTTCCTCTGTGTCACACTTGTTTTCTAATGGTATTAGAGACACCACAGGCATTTTGAGGTTCCAGAAGATCAGTTAAAATGGGGGTCCGGGCCGGAGGGTTAGCTCAGCGGTTCCGGCGCCTGCCTCGCAAGCGCAAGGTCCTGAGTTCGATCCCCGGTAACCACATACAATACTGGGCGTGGAGACTCACGCCCACCAGCCATCAATACCACATACCACAATTCCGGGCGTGGTGGCTCACGCCTGTAATCCCAGCCCTGGGGAGGCAGAGGCAGGAGGATTGCTGAGTTCCAGGTTTACCTGGGCTACATAGTGAGCTCAGAGCCAGCCTGAACTACAAAGCGAGACCCTGTCTCAAAAAAAAAAAAAAAAGGGGGTCCACTTAATTTGAATGTGCTAAGGCGTACCATTGTGTTTCACGCTTACTTCTGTTCATAATTAAACTCTCACTAACCGGGAGGGTACGGACTGCTTTCTGGAACTTCACCCGCATGGACTTTACCACCTCAGGCACGCGGCGACGGAAAGGCGAAGGGCCACGGCTGTGTTTTGGAGGATCCCTAGAAGTGTACTGTGGCAGAGCCTAATCCAGTTGAAATGTGCAGAACGTGAAACTAGTCTACAGAAGTCTTCTCAGCTGCTAGACGTGTCAAATCCCAAGAGTAGAATGTTTGCCTTTTTCATTGCCGTTGAAAGGTCCAGACTGCCAAAGGGAGGACATCAAGAAGTATATTCAGCTGAGGCTCTCTGAGAATCAACAGCTACAAGAGGATTTTTCTGGATACCGCTTGTCTACCACAAAGCAAAGCCTCTCCTTGTAACACAACTGTCATCAATCCCTTCTTCAGGAGTGTCATAATCAGAAAAGAACAATTCTTCCCATGCGAAACAAGGGGTCAGTGTGAGGCCTCACTTGGATTAGATGCAAGACACTTCCAGGCAGCTGTAGTACCCCATTCATTCTTCTGCCGGCCTGGTGATTGTTCCCGGCTGTCATTTGTTCTGCTCGGCCCCATCCACTTAAATCTCGGGGACTCAACTTGGTACCAAAGTCTAACGTCTTAACTTCCTCCTTGAGTCATAGTTCTTTAACTCTCATGCATACAGAGGTACCTAATTAGGTCTACTTTTCTGTCTTGCTGATCTTCTATTTTAGTCTGTGCAGCCAGAAAGGGCGAACCTGAGGGGGCAGAGTGAACTTCTTTCATGAGAATGTTTGTTCAAAACAGAAGTTCCCGCCGGGCGTGGTGGCTCATGCCTGTAATCCCAGCACTCGGGAGGCAGAGACAGGAGGATTTCTGAGTTCGAGGTTTGCCTGGGCTACATGGTGAGCTCAGGGCCAGCCTGAACTACAAAATGAGACTGTCTCAAAAAAAAAAACAGAAGTTCCCACTGGTGAGGAATGATTCTGGACACCAGATACACTAGAAACCACTCTGCTGAGTGTATATGAACGTCGTACACAGAAGTCATGCAGGATCAAAATCTGAGTCCCTGAGTTTGAAGATATTTGTGGCATTATAGACAAAATCTCTGTCTTGCTGAATTTGTGTGTTTGTGTGTGTGTGATTATAAGACTTCTGTATCCCAGTTTTTGAAACTTACTGCATTGCACACATCTTTTGCTGACAAAGTCTAAAACTCTGAGATGAAAAGGCAAGTCAATATTTACCAGTGGAGTGAAGACAGCAAAAGAAAATCGGTGATGAAACTCTTCATGAGTATTCATCAGCCAGTTGTGTGTATGGACCCAATTATGAAGCTCAATGTGGTGCCAAAACACTTTAAAATCCATTTCACTTGTTCCTTTTTATGTCTTAATTTTAATTAATTCTATATATCTGTTTTTGAAAGTTTCAGACATGCCAGAACACAATAAGTATCATACATGTGAGTCAATCCTTTCATTAGTTAACAAATTATGGGTATGGGCAAGACTTTGTAATACTCACTTTATTGTTGTTTTAAATGGGGAATTTTGAGGTGATTTTAATAGGAACTTACTTTACAATCCTCTCCCCCTGTCCTTCTCTGCTACCCCTCCTCCTCAGTCTCCCTGTCCCTCTTCCTCTCTCTCTTTTTCTCCCTTTTTCTTTTGTGCTGTGGATGGATCCCAGGACCTTGAATATGCTAGATCTGTGCTCTACCAGTAACATACACATCCCCAACCCCAAGCAACTACTTTTATACTGTATTTTATATTCATTTACCTAAGAAAAGCCACCCAAACTGAGGAAACCTTGGGGCTCCCAGTAACTGACTCCTCCCTTGCTTATAATAATTAAGGGAACATATAATACAAATAATGTTATAATGAGTAAAATATGGCCCGAGGTAAAATATAATTCCCCAAAAACCACAAATTAGAATTTTCAGATAAATCTTAAAAGTCTACATAGCTCATGTATCAGTAAACACTGTCTAATAAAATTTTCGTAAGGATAACAGATTGGAACAGTCAATCTTTACTGGGCCAGATGGTTAATGTCAGAAGTTACTCCTGTGTCAGATGATGAGAAAGACCTGGGGAAAGTATTTGGAATCACAGAAATTGGCTTTCTACCTGATGCTTCCATTTTGCCCCTCTATGAGGCTGACTCACCGTTCTGAGCCCTGATTTTTTTTAGTTATATTGCAATTTACCAGCCCGTAGTTAATTTCTACATGGAATTTGAGTCCATGTTAGATTTCAGGTAGCAGCATAACCCAGTCCTTACCTTTAAAATGCTACTGTCATAATTCTTTCCATGACGTGGGGGAAAGCAAGCCAATGTATAGGTCATTGTACATAGTACATAAGTTAGTTCGCCAGCATGACTACCACTGCATTGAACAAAATGAGACTGAAAAAAAATTCTTAAGCAAATTTATTTTGCCTCTACCTTTCCTACTGTTCTTCATAAGACTTGGGACTGAATGCCCTTGATGTTGCTGAATCTTTGTTTTTATTTTTGTAGTGTGGAAATGTAGTTGTTTATACTTTATTACTCTTCATTTTTACAGGGTTCAACAGATTACACACTGCAGGCCAAATCTGGCCCTTGGTTTTCTCTGAGGTCCATGAGCCATGACTAGTAGACAGACATACTATGTGCCTGTATAGCCTGTGGTAGTTTCTGGCCCTTAAATGAAAAATTGTTCTGAAGTCTTTTTAGAATATTAATTTCAAGAGTATGGTTGCAGAGCCAGAGGGTTAGCTCAGTGGTTCCGGTGCCTGCCCTGCAAGCGCAAAGACCTGAGTTCAATCCCCGGTAACCACATATAATGCTGGGCGTGGTGGCTCACGCCTGTAATCCCAGCACTCAGGAGGCAGAGACAGGAGGATTGCTGAGTTCGCGGCGGCTTGCCTGGGCACCATAGTGAGCTCAGGGCCAGCCTGAACTACAAAGCGAGACCCTGTCTCCAAAAAGCAAAAAAAA
>PVIC010013467.1:0-38037 GCA_004025085.1 Thryonomys swinderianus
TTATTTAAAAATAAGTAGAAGGCTAACAGAAGAATCAAAAGTAAAATTTTTTAAATCAGAAGGAGGTACTTTGGGACATAAATGACCCCAAATCTTCATGTATGAGGACATAAAAGCCTAGCATGGTGGCAAAAACCTGTATTCCCAGCACTTGGGAGGTTGAGGTAGGAGGACTGCCAGAGTTCAAGGCCAGCTGGGGCTACATAGCAAGATCCTGACTCAAAAACAAAGCAAAACAAAGAGATAGGTGGGGAATATACCACGTGAGAGGCATAGTGAATCCTGAGCCCAGCTGATGAGGATGATAGTAATCAGCAGAGCAGAGTGAGGGCTGATAATAAACAGTGAAGAGTTTGGGGTGGATTCAGGGCTATCAGCGAAATGATCTAACTACCAGTGGCTTCTGTATCAGAGGCAACAGAAGTATCATAAAACCTTCAGACCACTAAGTCCTATTCCCGTAGCAGAGCAGTCAATACTATTATAAAAGGGAAATGACACAAAACAGCAACAGCCACAAAGACCCAAAGGTGTGACGGAAGGAAAGCAGTGTGGCCCTCCGTTTCTCTACCCCTGTCCTGGCACCTCCTGTCACCCGAGATCTGCCATGTCTGTTTCACTCCTGGTTGGGTGAGTCTGGCCCAGACTGACCTGAGAAGATGAGGTTCACCCAGTCAGGTTTGTCCAGACCTCCTCTGCGCTCCCCAGCTTTTTGGTACTTCTGGACTTCTGCCAAAGAGTTTTTTGCTCCTAGAGGTACCTCTTGTTGGTCTTGATCATCTTACCTGATGCTGGACCCAACAGTTTTCTACCTTCTTCTTGATACTCTGTCCCATTGGGGTTTAGGTAACTTTTAAAAAAATCTGACCCTGGGCCAGAGGGTTAGCTCAGTGGTTCTGGCGCCTGCCTTGCAAGTGCAAGGTCCTGAGTTCGATCCCTGGTAACCACATAGTATGCTGGGCGTGGAGACTCACACCCACCAACTATCAACACCTCATACCACAATGCCGGGCATGGTGGCTCACGCCTGTCATCCCAGCACTCAGGAGGCAGAGACAGGAGGATTGCTGAGTTCGCGGCAGCTTGCCTGGGCACCATAGTGAGCTCAGGGCCAGCCTGAACTACAAAGCGAGACCCTGTCTCAAAAAAAAAAAAAAAAATCTGACCCTTCTCCCCATTTCATTGGCCTTTAGGTCTCTTTTTTCTCCCATTGCTAAACATACATATACCCCAAGCACCTGGCCACCAAAGAACAAGCTGCCTTCCTCAACCGGCTAGGAAATTCAGTCATGCTTTTAGCAGATGTGAGGATCTTGCTCAAAAATCAGGTTGCTTTTTTGTACTGTTTCCTAGACATCAGGAGTGGGTGGGGAAAGGAAGATGGCTAAAGTCAAGGGCATTTGCCAATGACAGAACCACATAAATGGAGGTAGCGCTGTCATTCTTTTAAGGATCTCCCATTCTGGTGAGAATCAAAACCTTGGTTTTCTTGGTGGTTGGGGATAGGCAAACAGTGCCTTTGAGGGGCCCAGTCAGGCTGCTCTGACAAAGAGCCACAGCCGAGTGCTTTAAGAATGACAGAAAAAGCCGGGCGTGGTGGCGCACGCCTGTAATCCCAGCACTCGGGAGGCAGAGCCAGGAGGATTGCTGAGTTCGAGACTTGCCTCGGCTACATAGTGAACTCAGGGCCAGCCTGACCTACAAAGTGAGACCCCGTCTCAAAAAAAAAATAAAATAAAATAAAGAATGACAGAAATGTCTCATCTGGTGGTTCTGGAGACCAGAAGTCTGAAATCAAAGGTCAGCTCACCATACGCCTCTCCATGTCCGTTCCAGGTTTCTCCTTGGCCACCAGTGATAGTCTGTGGCACTCCTTCGTCTCTGCTGTCCTCTTCCTTCATCTTCCTACAGGCTTCTCCCTGTGCGTCTGCGCCTCAAATCCCTTTCCATAAAGACCCCAGTTGTATTGGATCCACTGGGACGTCATGACCAGTCCATCCGCTGTGACCCTGTCTCCAGTTCAGACCACCTTCTGAGCTCATGGGGCTAGGAATCCACACAGGAAGTCAGGAGGGACTCGGTAACCCCTAGTAACTCGCTGTCTCCTTCCTGTGTCAGTGGCGCCACTACAAGTGGGGGTGAGAATGAGCGTGAGGACCTGGAGCAGGAGTGGAAACCGCCGGACGAGGAGCTCATCCGGAAGCTGGTGGACCAGATCGAGTTCTACTTCTCCGATGAGAACCTGGAGAAGGACGCCTTCCTGCTGAAGCACGTGCGGCGGAACAAGCAGGGCTACGTGAGCGTCAAGCTGCTCACCTCCTTCAAGAAGGTGAGCTGTCGCGGCTGCTGCTTCCAGGGTCACAGGGGGCCTTGGGTGGCATCAAACAATTTTCAACTCCTTCACGCCCGGGGACTAGCAACTTTTTATAAATTTGAAGCTGGAGCAGTCATCACAAGGAGAGATTTAGGCTCACTCTGAAGAATATGCTTGTGTAGTTAAAAGGATCCTGAGCTCAGCTGGTGGCAGGAACAAAACGCTAAGACCCATTGTTAGTAAACTTCAGGCCCTCTTTTCCAGAGATGTGGGTGCCTAAGAAGAGCACTGTGCCAGGCGGGGGTAAATCAAGGCCTTGAGAGACACCTGTTGACCTAGAACTGCATGAATTTCCAACATTTCACTTGTCCAGTTGAGTATATACAGGGTGGGGGGGAGCTCCCAGGCCTTGGGGAGACGAGCCTTTTCTGGATGCCGCTATGATCTGGGTGGTGCCAGCATCCCTCTTGTATGATGGAGGTCAGAGATGGTAAGTCTGAGAACTGGACACAGCCAAGCAGCAGGCTGCTTGTCCTCGCTGTGCACTGACACAAAACTCTCTGCTTTTCAGAGCTGCAGCCGGGTAGGAATAAGAAGTCTGAATGGAAAAGCACCACACAGCCTGTTGCATAATAGGCTGTGTAACAAGTAGGTCCCAGTCAAGTTGCCTGTGCACTTTGTCAGAGAGCAGAGCTTTGCTACTCAG
Organism: Thryonomys swinderianus; assembly: GCA_004025085.1. NCBI lineage: Eukaryota > Metazoa > Chordata > Mammalia > Rodentia > Thryonomyidae > Thryonomys > Thryonomys swinderianus. The sequence goes on from PVIC010013467.1 coordinate 3,021, forward strand.
AGTTCTTCTTTCCCTCACCCACTGATGTACTCTGCCCTCTTCTCTAGCCCTTTCTTTTACTCATTCACCAAATATATATTTTCTGTCTGAAAAGTGCTTCATACAGCATGTACAACATGAATATGGCACCCACCTCTGCCTTTATAGTATATCTGCTGCCGAAGTGAGCACCCACCTCTGCCCTTATAAAGCTCACAGTCCAACAAGAGAACTGGACAGTATGACCATAGACAGATAGATGAAAACAGATAAACTGTGGCTGACAGCTAGTTGATCAGAGGAGCCAAAATTATCTGGAAGTTTGAAATCTTTACAGAAGTGGTGTCTAGGGGATAAGGTCTCAGAGGATAAGTAAGAGGTTTCAAGGCAACAAGGAAGAAAGGAAGGAAGGAAGGGATATTTCATTTCCGAAGGAAGGAAGGAAGGAAGGAAGGAAGGAAGGAAGGAAGGAAGGAAGGAAGGAAGGAAGGAAGGAAGGAAGGAAGGCATATTTCATTTCCAGAGAACAGTGAGCAAGCTCTCATATGAGAAATGCTTACAGGGGATCCTCCTACACTTTCTCTTCATGCTCCCCAGGGGCCTGAGGGTCAGCCTGATTTCCTTTCCTTCTTAAACTGCCCCTGGGGATCTGTCCAGGAGCAGTCTTCTCTGTGGAAGACCAGCTGCATGCAGCCTAGAGAGAGAGTCCTCCACTCTCCCTCTCCCATAGCAGAGCAGAGACCCTTTTCACTTGCAAAGGTTTTCTGCTGATCATAGCAGGAAACAGGCACAGCCAAGGTTATCAATATAGGGTGATTATAGAGCTTGGGAGGATCACAGAGAGTTCTTGTGATAATCAACTAGGACCAAAACTCCTGGCACCTCCTCTAAGGAGGTGCTTGAAAACTTCTAAGGAAAGGTCACAGGCACAGGCCTGGGGTGGTTTCCCTGTGGACTTTGCTCCTGATTCTGGAGGGCTCTTTGGTCCTGCCACAGCCTTCGGCTTCTGTCCTGACGGGAGAGTCTGCCACTGGCTTCTCTAGCTCTCCCGTAGAGGGCACTTGGCTCCCCCAGCTCTTCATTGCTCGGATCTTGGGCTTAGGAGGGTTTCCTCTCCTCTCCCGAGTTTCCCACTCCAGCTGATTTTGGGGGGCGGTTCTGGCCACGTTTCACCCCTGGAGAGCCACTGCCTGGCTTCCCACAACCTTGCAATGCCTCTTTACATCCCGAAGTCCTGCTCTGCCCAGGCTGCTCCTCTGCACCTCTAGCCTGTGTCACAGTGGCCAGCTCACTGGGAATGTGTGTGGGTGACTGTGACTCCTGCACCCTAAGCCCAAGGCTGGGCCATTTCACCCAGAGGCACAGGCTGCAGTAGCCAGCAGTCCTTCTGCAGGAGGCTGACATATTCATGGCTCTGCACAGGGTCTCCCATCCGGCCCCATTAGGGGCCTTCCCTTCCTGGTTTCCATGTAGTTTCTGTCTGGGGCTTAGGGGCCCCTGAACTTCCCGGTTCTTCTACAAAACAGCTACATTGGCGTGGCCTCAGAGGACTCAGGGTGATTTCACCATTCCTGGCACAGGTTCCCCACCCCACCCACCTCTAACATTTCTTTGGGATGACTCATTCTCCCTGGCATTCCCTGCCCCGGAAGTGGGCCTCTAGAAAATAACGGTTTTATAATATAAATATAGCTCTCATATACTGCAGTGTCAATACACACAATTTCCATCAAGTACGGAGGAGGGAGGGATTATTTGATCATCCTCGAAGAGGCTCAAGTTGGATTCACTTCCCAGTTGAAAGAGTCCATGTCATTCTCGGGGAGTGCTGCCGAGAAATGTGGATAATGTGTCAGCTCCTTTTCTGGACCAAACGCCGAAAGACAGCTCGGAGGAGCATTTCATGTTAAAATCTCCAAGTCCCATGATAATGACAGCGCATGGAATTTGAAATGATAACATGACTATTGAATATTCACCAAGAGCCAAGCACTCTTCTACATTTTACATATATATATATATATATATATATATATGTCTGTACATGTATGTATTTGCATTCATTTCATTCTCATGACAGTTCTATGAGGCCGACACTGTTAACATTTCCATTTTACAGACGAGGGCGTTGAGGCACTAAGAGGCTGAGTAACTGTCCACATCTTCCTCCAGTTAGAGGTGAGCCTTGGATATGTGTGTACACAGCCTCGTTACAGTTCACTCAAACACTCGTACAGAACCGACTCTTTCCATCATCTTGGGCGTTCTCCCCAGGGGAACTGCTCTGAACTGTGCGGCCCTCATCAAAGCTGTAGAATGTGTTTTCATTCGCTGGATCTTTGAGACTCCCCTAACAGGTGTGGTTCCAGGTACTAGGGTGAGGAATGAGGAAGGGAGGGAGATGGCAGCATACGTGCCATCAAGCAGCAAGAGAGGACATCAGGTGCTATATCCGGTTTGCTTTTCTGTTCTCCAGGTAAAACACCTTACTCGAGACTGGAGGACCACAGCGCATGCTTTGAAGTACTCAGTGACCCTGGAGCTGAATGAAGACCACCGGAAAGTGAGGAGGACCACCCCTGTCCCACTCTTTCCCAACGAGAGTCTCCCCAGCAAGATGCTCCTGGTCTATGACCTGCACATGTCTCCCAAGCCGTGGGCCCTAAGCGTCCCACAGAAGAATGGCAGGGTGCAGGAGAAGGTGATGGAACACCTGCTGAAGCTCTTCGGGACTTTCGGAGTCATCTCATCAGTCCGGATCCTCAAGCCCGGGAGAGAGCTGCCCCCGGATATCCGGAGGATCAGCAGCCGATACAGCCAGGTAGGGACTCAAGAATGTGCCATTGTGGAGTTCGAGGAGGTGGAAGCGGCCATCAAAGCCCACGAGTTCATGATCACCGAATGTCAGAGCAAAGAGAGCATGAAGGCTGTCCTGATCGGTATGAAGCCACCCAAGAAGAAACCTTGCAAAGATAAGAGCCACGATGAGGAGCCCACTGGGAGCGTCCACCTGAACAAGTCCCTCAACAAGCGAGTGGAGGAGCTTCAGTACATGGGGGACGAGTCCTCCGCCAACAGCTCCTCCGACCCCGAGAGCACGCCCACCTCCCCCATGGCTGGCCGTCGGCTCGTGGTCTCCAACAAGCTCAGCCCTTCAGGCCACCAGAATCTCTTTCTGAGCCCAAACGCTTCTCCCTGCTCAAGTCCTTGGAGCAGCCCCTTGGCCCAGCGCAAGGGCGTTGCCAGAAAATCCCCACTGGCTGAAGACGGTAGACTGAGCTCCAGCGTGAGCCCCGAGATCTTGCGCAAGCGCATGGATTCCTCTTCGGACAGCAGCGCCACCCCTTCCGGCAGCCCCTGGGTGCGGAGGCGCCGCCAAGCCGAGATGGGGACACAGGAGAAGAGCCCAGGGGCGAGTCCCCTGCTGTCTCGGAAGATGCAGACTGCAGACGGGCTGCCCGTGGGGGTGCTGAGGCTGCCCAGGGGCCCTGACGACACCAGAGGCTTTCACGGGGGACACGAGAGGGGCCGGGCCTGTGTATAAATACCTTCTCTGGGTACCAGCCCCCCTGAAAACCAACTTTGTTATCAAGGTTCTCGCCAATCTCCAGCATGACAGAGAATGGAATTCAGTCCCCTTCGAAAGATTTTGTATACATATAGACCTCTTAATTTATATATTTTGTAAGATACGCGAATTGTCTATTATGTCAGAACACCTGTTCTTCCCGGCATGGCGTTGTGTCGATGTCGGCTGACCCAGTGGAGTGGTTCTGGGCGGCTGTGGGATGGCGGGGTCCTGGGGAGGGTCTCTCTGGGGACTGGTTTTTTCCACACAGGGACCAAGCTATCCCTGACAGATCAAGCAAAGGCTTTTTAAGAGCCCAGAGGAGTTCTGTTGCTCAACAGCGAATACTTCAGCCAACAGCATGATGTCTTACAGGACCATCCGTATGCTCCCTGTCAAGTGAATAAATAATAAAACACCCACAGAAGTGCTGGCTTTGAGGTCAGATTATGCCTGACATGGGACCAAAACGCTGTTCTGAACACTACAAGTTGTTCTCCCAATTTTCCTCCTCCTTGGCTCACAGCGGTAAAATCATTCAGGCTCTACATCTTAGTTATCCTCATTTTTCTCCTTACTTACCCTCTGCGTCCAAAACATCAGCAGGTCTTTTTAGCTGCTAAAGTATCCCCTCATTTACTCGCTGCCCCTTTAGTGTGAGCCACCATTTCTCGTCTGGGTTATAATTACAAGCTAAATGGACAGGGCGCAGGACAGTTATTCTTTGAGGACAGCCAAATGGCTTAAAAGGTTTGTTTTCTGTTTTGCTGTCGACAGAATCCATGAAGGTTCTACAAATGTCATTTTTGGAGTAGGCATTTAAAGTGACGTATTAAATAAATCCAGGTCAGACTTTTTTTTTGTCAATGCTACTGACAAACACATTATTGGGCCAGCGTTTTTGGTTTTTGCTTTCTCCTTGTTAAGCCACAGATTTTTGCAGGATGCCAGGAATAAGGTTCTGCACTTTTAATTAGTTCATAACTGAATTGTTGAGAAATGATTTGCAGACCATAGCATGACACATTTATACTCCGATACACAGGCAACAAAAAAGTTGACGGGTGGGACTTTGTCATTTCTACAGGGTGAATGCTCTGTCACATGTGAGATATCCCTTTCAAGGTAAAAAACAATTTCTGCATCTGACTGGCTTTTTCACCAAGGAAGACGAACAGTGCTAAGGGAACCATGGCAGTTTGGGCGGAACGCGCACCTCCTTTGGTGATACTACTCTGACCTATCTACTAAGAGAAGCAATAAACTGCTAGCCTTCAGTGGCAACTGGGATAAGCAATGGCTCTTGGTCCTTGTGCCATTTGACTTACCTAGTCAGGTAAGTCACAGACAGGGGATGGTCTGTGGAGCTTTGGACAGCACCAGAAGGTAAACCATGGCATGTAACTCTAGGGCTTTGGAGAAAACCTATGCCATCCTTTGCAGGGAGATAAATCTCCATAGAGGAACTGTTTCTGGCTTCCTGTTGAGTTTTACCGACCGTGCCAAACAAGTTTCCATAAAATCTGAACTATCCATCCCATTTGGGATTGTGGTTAATAACTTATCAACTCATAAGCATTGGTGTCTACAGCAGTATTCCATCGTCAAATTAAAGTGTTAGGCACAAGACCAAGTAGGTCTTAAAGAATAACTAAGGTGTGTGAGAAACAGATGAGGTGCCCGTAGCCCACGTTTCGGACGCATCACCTCTTCTTTCCCAGCCTACACATGGCATAGAGAAGGCCGTGTGATCAGCCGACTGGAGAAGAAAACATTGGGGATCTTCCAGCATGCCTGTGCTACCTAAAAGTGATGGCTTTGCACCAAAGTGTCACCCTGGGGGAGAAAGAGGCAAACCTGAAAAGAAGCAAAGGGAAACCCTCCCAGTGGACAAAAGTTTATCAGGGTACCTGCTTGTTCATTTTGTTTGCAAGGAGTGATGTGAAGAGGTGCAGATCTATAGTAATCCGTGGGTACTAGCTAAGCCTTTGGCTGGTCAGGAAACAAAGGAATACATTGGAAAACTGTTGAGAAGGTCTGGAGGGCAGCCGCATAGACAGGCCTTACTCTGCGGGTACACAGTGTGACGACATCGGGTCCCGCATGGATGCTCAACGAAGAGCAGCCTATACAGAAAGCTGAATTATGTTCATAGTCAAGTTGGCAAGATGTAGAACAAAGCAGTCATGACAGGGACATAGGGCTGTACATGTCTTTTGCTCACCAAGGCCAACTGAGCTAGAGCCACTGTTGAGTCCTGACAGTAGAGCCTGGCAGTGAGCCCATGATACGGTGTCAGCCTGTGAGAGGATGAGCCAACTAGCAGAGGTGGGTTAATTACATCAGACAAGACCCAGTAGGTGCTTGGCTTTTACTAAAGTGGAGAGTAGATTGAAATGTTCCTGCCTTACCACATAATGCTCCCAAATCACTATTCTGTGGACTCATGGAATCCCTTACTCGTCATGGTTTATCCCACAGCACTGCTCCTGGCCAAGGAACTCATTTGACCACCATGAGGTGTGGCAATTGGCTTGTGTCCATGAAATCCAGTGGTCTCAGTATGAGCCCTGTTACCTATTATCTGCTATGTTATAGTTACATGGCTTTTGGAAATTTCATTGTGATGTCAACACCCTTTGGGGCACGACAGGGCCTTCTAAGATGTATTATGTGCTGTAAATATGTGATCGGTGTATGATGTTTAGCTGGTAGGATTTAAGTCTAGAAGTCAAGTGTAGAAAGTGGAAGTGGTTGCTCTTCTTGTTACTTTGAGTAATATACCAGTGAAATCTTTGCTTCCCATCCCCTAAACTTTGGGCTTTACTGATATAGACGATTTAGTACTGAGTACAGGAGAAGAGGACAGAAACAGACATATCAGCGGTTCTGTTAAACTGGTCACCTGGCCATTTCAAGTGTCCTCATATCAGGAATCAAAAGGTTACTGAACTGACTACAGAGATGAATTGAGAATGATCTAGGGAAAAGTGGATTCTCCTTACAAAATAGCTATAAATAAAAGTATGCCTGGGGTGCAAAAGACTCCCAGAGATACCTCTTATCTTTCCCACATCCTGTAATAAAAGTCCAAGGAAAATGACAAACCAACAGGGCAGCCCTGATAGCAGTATCTACTTTTCAGAATTCAAGGTTTAGGCCGCCCAGCAGGCAGGAAACTGTCACTAGCTGACAGTTATGCAGAATGTGAAGAGAATATAATAAGCTTACTGGAAGACTGTAGCCATAAATGCCAGCTAGGAACCTGGCAGCAGTTGTAGAACTAAGCACTCTATTGGTTAGGACTATTCTTCCTCATTTTCATGTAAATATATGTTGTATCTATTAACCATATTTTTTTTCTCTTTCTGTCTCCCATTCTACCATATGTAATGTAAAATTTACCAACAGCATTTAACTTCTCATGATTTAAGATACTGGATATCAAAGAAGAAAAACAAAGCAGGCATAGTGACACAAGCCTGTGATCTCAGCACCTTAGAAGTGGGAGAGTCACAAGTTCAAGCCCAGCCTGGGCAACATAGCAAATGAGGAAGACTTTGTCTTAAAGACCAAAAGAGAGTTGGAGATGTAGGTCAGTGTGAAGACCCTGGGTTCAATCCCTGGGACCACCAAAAGGGCGGGGTGAGGGAGGATGCATCCAGATAGAAGAGGGACTATTTCACCCAAATGGATAAAAGGAATTTTTTCAAGAGGATTTCCTAGGTGCCCTACAGGATTAGAGGCCACACTGGCCATCGCGTGCTAAGAGATATAGGACTCCACTCAGCCCAAGAAGCTGGAAGCCAGCACCAAGAGGAATCAGGATGTACCCCAGCCCGAGACAAAAGCTCCCTAGTCACTGCTGTCACTAGCCTTGAAAAGCTTTAGAAGCTCAAGTCTGGCGTCCATAGGGCAGCACTGTAAGATGAACCCACCTCAGCAGAAGAGAGCTCTTCAAAGGTATGTGCGCTTCTGCCTTCTTCAGTATTAAGTCTGTCCAGGCTGCAAGCCTACTGGTTGCTGCCCACAGATGGGGTGGGACTTCCCTCTTACTTGCTAGCTTGCATGCCAATCATTCCTGGAAACACCTACAGACACTGAAAATTGCTTTACTTGTCCACTAAGCTTTGTTGAACCAGTCATAATTAATTGTCACAAGAAGGACACACATTTTAGTTGGTTAAGAGATTGTTACATTATGCTAGGGGAAACAAATATTGCTATTGCCCTCACCTGAAACATATTAAATATTGTTGAAAAAGGTAGGTGTGGATTCCAAATTGAACTATCATGCAAATCATACTAGCAAAGCTGGACCCAAAATCTTTTCACCACAAAGCTCGGAATTAGTGTGGGCCCCATAAGACAGTAGTAGGGTTAAGAGCTATTATTTTAATCAATACTTAATCAAAAATAGTGGATTAACTAAATATACCATGAAGCATAAATATAGTGGAATACTAAACAACCACCAGAATGACACCTTGGAAGTTACTTGTTTGTTTTTTTCCCTGCAAAAGGTATATTCGTAAGTAGGTTAAAATGAAGAAACTCAGATCATGAAACTGCATGCTGATGATTGGCTCATCTGCCACAGAATGAATTTTCCAGGCTTTGTGCACTGCAAAACAACTGAAGGAACATAAATAGGATTGACTCAATATGAGGAGATGACATTATCTCCTCTTCTTCAAAGCTGCCTACTTATCTGTAATCCACATATTACCATTGTAATTAAAATAACATTTTTAAACAGTAATTTGTTGGTGCACAGCAGATACCTGTTCTCTGGCCTTAACACCAGCACAGAGCTCTTTCCCCAAGTTGTTCTCAGGTAGAACAGGTTGGCCTTGAACACATATGTAGCTCAGGATGGCCTCAAATCTAGCAATCCTCCTGCCTCAGCCTGCTGCATCACCATGCTCAGCTTGTATTACCATCCTTTCTCTTTGCCATCTCACGGCCCCTCCTGTGTCCTAAGCCTTGCACTGTGGAAGTGGTGGGTACACTGAGAAAGCCTCAGCCCCAGCTCCCGTCCTCCACTCCTCCCTCAGCAGAAGATGTAAAGACCGGTGTAAACTTCTGTCTGATGCTTTCCTTGAAGCCACCGGCCGGAAAGCTGATTTTGATATTTCTCTGGAGTGGTTGGTGGTCTGCCCGGGGACCCCACAGTGGCCATGCTTCAAAAGGAGAATCATTAGTTATTTCTGCTAGCATGGGATCTCAGAGGCGGCGGCAGAGCAGCAGCAGCTGGTCAAACATAATTCTGGAGAGGGTGAATCCCGCCTTCTAGGGGGGCATCGCACACTTAGGACAGCGAAAGGTAGATTGGCCCAATTCTCACCAGTCTCTAAAATTACCATTTTAAAGTGTGTTTTGAGTGTCTGGTTTTTCTGCTCCACCTGTCCTGGACTCTAAGGCACGGTGAAGTTTTTAATTAACACCTACGGCTCTGCCAAGGTCCTGGGTCACTGTCTGATCCGATGCCTAGAGGAAGCCTGAACCAGGGTACAGTTTCTTTAACTACCACTTGAGCTGCCTCCCTTTTGGTTTTTCAGGCCTCTACCCAGTCAGAGAAAGTGTCTATAATGACCAGCAGGTACCTAGATCTCTCCAATGCAGGTTTCCACTCAGTAAAAGCCACTTTTTAACATTTGCCTGGAGTGCGTCCTTTATAACTCTTTTTCTTTACCATCTTACTTTGCTTGGCTTTTACCTGTGCAGACTCAGGGCACTACATGGTCACTGCACGGACCAGGTCCCGCAGGGGCCTATCAAACTGGGAAGATAAAAATTTAGTAAACTTGGCTGGAGATTTAGCTCAGTGCTTCTGGCGCCTGCCTTACAAGCACAAGGCCCTGAGTTTGATCCCGGTAACCACATACAGTGGTGGGCATGAGTCACCACCAATACCACATACCACAATGCCATCAATACCACATACCACAGCACCAGGCGTGGTGGGCTCACACCTGTAATCCCAGCACTTGGGAGACAAAAGCAAGAGGATTGCTGAGTTCCAGGTTTGCCTGGGCTACATAGTGAACTCAGAACCAGCCTGAACTACAAAGCAAGGCCCTGTCTCAAAAAAAAAAAAAAAAAAAATTAGTAAACTTAATTTTTCTCAGATGAGTGACTAAATGAAGCTGATAAACCATTGACTTTTGACAGCTATAGGCACCACAACGTTTACTGTCTCTTGTTTTTTACTGTCCTTGCAGGTCCGGGAGTCCCCCACTTTCTTTTGCCTGGGTATTTTCCTCTGGTGAATAAATGAGACGTTCTGGAAGTACAAGGAGAGGAAAAGACAACACAGTTAAGGCAGGTAGGACTTTCACTGGCCTCGTTGCTGCTTTTCTGGCTACCTTATTTGTTAAGCAGTTTCTCTTAGCTTTGGGGACTTATCCTTTCGGGGTCTTTGCAAGTGCACAACAGCTACCTCTGAGGGGAGCCATATGGCTTCCACTAAGGCCAAAATCTTTTTCAAAATTTTTTAACCTCCTTTTCTGTAAACATCAGGAGTCCCCTTTGCTTGTATAGCATGGCATGAACATGCAGGGTGGCACAAACACCCATCTGCTATCTGTATAGATGCTTAACTTTTCGCCATTTTGAGGCTTGAGTTGGGGCAATAAGCTCCGCTTTTTGCGCTGAGGTTTTAGGAGGCAGTGCTTCAGCCCAAACAATCTCCTTTTGCTTAGTCACTGTCACTCCTACCCTTTGGATTTTCTATTTAACAAAAGTGCTTATCGTCTGGTGAAAGAGGGTTTTTTAGCCCCCTCTAGTGGCACATCTTTTAGGTCTGGCCTGACTGAGAATGGATGCATCATCCATCCACCTTTTGGTGGTGGTGATGGTGGGATCATCATCTGGCAGCAGACTGGCAGGGCTGATGGCCCACAGAGGGCAGAGAGCAAGTCTGCGCTACTCAAGGAGGAGGCTCTGGTACTGGGTAATGCGTGAGTTTGGCGCCTAGAGGTCCCTCCGAGTAGGGCTTCCACTGCACGGGGTTGGTGACTCGTTTCTTCCCCAGGGTTAACTTATGAGCCTCTTTGCGAGGATGGCAGTCGCTATGGTTACCCTTAAGCATGTGGGCCACCCTGTGGCAACACAGTCCTACTGCTTGGATAAATGGGCCACGGGGCTCCTGCTGGGTCCCAAGGGCAGAGTAAGTGCCCACCTTCCAGTGCCCCTGACTTCCTGGACAAACAGCCTGAGAGGCCAGCTGATGTGTGGCACAGCTAATGCACGAGCTGAGGCTGGAACCTTCTTCAGGGCCCAAAAAGCCTTTTGTTTGTGTCTTTGTTTTGGTGGTTCAGCTCCTCCAGCCGTTGCCAAGTATAGGGGCTCAGCTAGCTCAGCAAATCCCAGGATCCGCAACCGACAATGTCCAGCAGCTCACATACCTGCTTCTTGGTGGTGGGTACAGGAATCTGTAGGATGGCGGTGGAGAGACTCCGCTTGCTTGTGACCTAGGCGGGTCACTTTTTCTTGACACAATTAGGCCATTTTAGTGGATACTCTATATCTCTGTTCTTGTAGTTTTTAACAGTTCCCAAGTGCCTGTAAGACAGTGGTGAGGATCTTTTGTAGGGAACAGTAAGTCATCGATGTATTGCAGAAAGAGGCTCTAGTGGGGTCTTTGATATAGAAATCTCAGTTCCAGTATGAGAGTAGCATGAGAAATGTATTTTGCTGAATAGTCTGACAATACACAGAACTCTGTGCAGCCAAGAGGGAGTCTATAGGGAAACCCTCCAGCTCCTTTCCCCGAGCCCGGCTTCTCTCTCAAGGCAAAGCAGCCGCAGCAGGTTCCAGGGAGCCTTGGCCAGCTGGTCCTTAAACTTGCTGTACTGCTGCATGTCGAAGCGCTGGTGCTCTGACTGCTTATGGAAGAGGCGAAGAAGCTGCTACTCCCCGTGGTAGGGTAAGCATAATTCTAAAGAAAGAGAAGAAATCGACAAGTCTGGAAGAACAGCTGCCACTGTGGGAAAGCTGTTTGGCAGCCACACAGGGCAGGCGATGAGTGGGTAAATATTTGCGGTGGCCACACAGGCCAAGTGGAGCCAATGCGCATAAAAATGATGCACAACAGGGGAAGAAATGAGAGAAGAACGGGGAGCTTTGGGTGAGTGACTGTGAGCCAGGGCTGTAAAGTGCTGGGTGTGGATTCAGAAATCAAATTTGTACACTGTTCTAATTATTCCTTCATAAAGGTTGGATGGAGTTTTGCAGAGGTAGGTCTGTCCAGTTTGGAAGAGACAACATAGGCATACATCCTGAGCTTCCCCAGTTCTTGAAATATGGAGTGTGTCACCATGCCCAGCCAAATGTACAACTTTATGAGTTTCATTTTCAATTTTCCTTTTTTTTTTTTTTTTTTTGAGACAGAGTCTCACTTTGTAGTTCCCGCCGGCCCTGAGCTCACTATGTAGCCCAGGTAAACCTCAAACTCAGCAATCCTCCTGCCTCTGCCTCCTGAGTGCTAGGATTACAGGCATGAGCCACCATGCCCAGTACTGTGGTGTGTGGTACTGATTGCTGGTGTGCATGAGTCACCATGCCTGGTACTGTTGAATATGGTTACCAGGGATCAAACTCAGGATCTTGCACTTACCAAGCAGGCACCAGAACCACTGAGCTAAATCTCTGGCCCTTTTTTCCTTTTTAAAAAAATTGACTTAACTGGTACATTTTATATATATACATTATGATCACATTCAACAGTGAGGGTTTACACCAGTATATGACACATCTTGATTCTCACTGATTCCCACATATATATATATATGACAAACTGGGCGTGGTGATGCATGCCTATAGTCCCAGCACTCAGAGGCTGAGGCAGGAGGATTGCCACCATTTTAAAGTTAGCCTGAATTACTGTTGGAGTCACTCTGCTTGACCTTGAGCATTTGGAACAATAGGAGCTTTCCTGCAGCTCCATGACTTTGGCAACTAACAGCAACATTTTTAGCTAGTCCTGAGCTAGCCCACAGATGACAGATCAATGGCTCCTGTCCTTTCTGTGGCCACAAGGTGACTTGCAGTGACTGATGGAGACGGCTCTGACCCCAGAGGACTCAGGTCCAGTGAGGAAGGTGGCCATCAAGCAAGTGTCATTCTCAGTGTTGGCCTAACGACAGGTGTGCCCAGGCTGGAAGGTAGAAGCAGGTTGCTGCAAACACTTTCAATGGGACGAGATCAGGGCAGGACAGGCCATCTGTAAGGCTACGCTCATGTGGAAAGAGGTCTGTACAGACCAGAGACAGCAATGATACAGGTGAAACAGGGTCCACCCGCTCCTCTGCCCATGCTCTAGAGAGAGCATGGCTGAAATAATCCAAGCCAGAGAGAAGCCAACCATCCCCTTCTTATGAACCACACCCCTGCTATTTCATGACACAAAACTACCACTATGGACCTTATTTTATGTTTCTATTAGTCCATGTTTATGGTACATCATGATTTCATTCCTTGTGTGGAGGTAGTGCATGTATATAACACAACTTCACTCCTTTTCCTTCTCCTCCCTCCATCTCTTGGTCCCCTTCCCATTTGAGGAAGATTTATCTCTCTGCTTCCTCTTATCTTGTATCTTGCTCTTTATTTTTAGGGTTTCTCATATAAGAGTAACCATGCAATACTGAGGCTTCTATGTTTGAGTTATCTCCCTTACAATTATGGTCTCAATGTACCTCTATTTTCCTACAAATGAATCGAGTTTATCTTTCTTTATACCACGGTCATGTTCATTTGTGTATAAAGACCACATTTTCTTTATCCATTCATCTATTGATGGACATATTGGACACTTCTAAGATTTATCTATTATGAATTGTGCTGCTATAGATGTCGGTGTGCATGGAACACTGTAATAGCATGTCTTAAACTCTTTTAGGAAGATACCTAGGAGGGGAACAATTAAGCCGAATGGAGTTTCTAGTTTTAGTTTTTTGTTTTTGTTTTTTTCCCTTTTTGAGACAGGGTCTCGCTTTGTAGTTCAGGCTGGCTCTGAGCTCACTATGTAGTCCAGGCAAGCCTCGAACTCAGCAATCCTCCTGCCTCTGCCTCCTGAGTGCTGGGATTACAAGCGTGAGCCACCACACCCGGCTCTAGTTTTAGTTTTTGGGGAATCTCCATACTGATTTCCATAGAGGTTGTACTAGTTACATTCCCACCAACAGTGGAGAAGGGTTGTGTTCTCCCTACAGCCTCTCTAGCTTGTTATTATTTGACACACACCCCTCCCAGTACCAGGGATCAGACTCAGGATCTTGCCCTTGCAAGGCAGGGGCAGCACCACTGAGGTAAATCCCCAGCTTATTTATTTGATTTCTTGATGACAGCCATTCCTTCTGGGATAAGATAGAATCTCAGCCTTGTTTTAATTTGCATTTCTCTAAAGGCCCAGGGTGTCAAGCATTTCTTCACGTATTTATTGGCCATTTGTACTTTCTATTTTCTTAAAGCCAAATAGTTCATTAAGAATTAAGAACTGGGGCCGGAGATACAGCTCAGTGGTTCCAGCGCCTGCCTCACAAGTGCAAGGTCCTGAATTCGATCCCGGTAACCACATACAATGCTGGGCGTGGTGACTCATGCCCACCAGGCATCAATACCACATACCACAGTGCCCAGCGTGATGGCTCACACCTGTAATCCCAGCACTCGGGATGCAGAGACAGGAGGATTGCTGAGTTCGATCGAGGCTTGCCTGGGCTACATAGTGAGCTCAGGGCCAGCCTGAACTACAAAGCGAGACCCTATCTGAAAAAAAAAAAAAAAAAGAATTAAGAACTGTCCTGTACTTGGCTTTGTTAGACTCCCTCCTCTTAGTTCAAAGGTTAAATTAGAAAATGCTACAACCTACTCATGTGTAAAATTAATTAGCGTGAGGGAATTTTATATCAGTATTAAAATGAGAGAAGAATACTGGATAACATAGCTGCCCCTTCCTGAAAATGTTTACCATGACTCATCTAAAATGAAAGTATTATAATATAGACATATGTAATAAATATCTAGGCACAACTTAGCCAAAATTCTTCCTGCTGTTGCAGAATTTCACTGATGGCTATGTATGTGAATTTCCCCCAAATAGTTCTTTAGGTCACCTGAAATTTTTAAAGCAATGTACACTAACCTCTAGTTAATTTAAGTGGATCATGTCTAAATTAGCTTTTCATGAAAGACAATTTCACACTGATCCATGTATGCACTATGACTTGTCAGTACTCAATTGTTAGGGCTTTAAAGAATGTTTCTTTGGGGCCAGAGGGTTAGCTCAGTGGTTCCGGCGCCTGCCTTGCAAGGGCAAGGTCCTGAGTTCGATCCCCGGTGACCACATACAATGCTGGGTGTGGAGACTCACACCCACCAGCAATCAATACCACATACCACAGTGCCGGGTGGTGGCTCATGCCTGTAATCCCAGCACTCAGGAGGCAGAGGCAGGAAGACTGCTGAGTTCGAGGCTTGCCTGGGCTACATAGTGAGCTCAGAACCAGCCTGAACTACAAAGCAAGACCCTGTCTCAAAAAAAAAAAAAAAAAAAGTTTCTTTGTAAAAATAAATGCAACCTAAATAATGCTCATCCCTATTTAAATTAAATAGATGGTGCTGTAGGGTCCCACGCATGGCTGTGGTCTCCTTTCTTTCCATCTCCTTTAGATTTGCTGACCCCCAGAAGAGTCTATAAACATCTTGCATTAGAATTGTGCATTTTAAGACAGCTGTTTTTAGGACTTGAACTTGCTTGGTGGTACCGGGGATTGAACTCCAGCCCTTGTATTTCTAAGGTATGTGTGGTATCACTTGAGCTAAATCTCCAGCCTTGAGTTTACCTAATTTCAAGAAGTAGCCACACCTTAGCAACCTCCCTTCCCACCACCGGTCACGAAAAAGCTGTCTTTACCTATAGACCTAGAAGGCTACCAGCCCCTGATGGCTGTCTTCATAGGTCATTCAATTGCTCCTGCAAGAAAGACAATGGCACTGGTCAAACTGGACTCGCATATTTAAAAATGCAATTATAGTTGTCGTTGTCCCTAAAGGGTCATTTATACTTCAACAAGGCATTTTGTACTACATTACCGTGGTCACACATGGTCCGGGTACTCTAAGCTTCAACAAGCCATTCAGACATTCAACTTGATGTTTTAGAATGACTCGCACAACTACCACTGGGAGAGACACCAACTTCTCAGGGAAATGTACTCTGTAACACTGCTAAGGCTCAAGAAGGACTCCCCAGGTGGGAGATCTAACACTGAAGGGTCCACCTCCACCCAAAAATGTTTCTTAGGTTTTTGGATTTGGTTCTCTATCAGTTTGCCTGACAGGCACCTACAATACAAAGGAAATTTCTTGCTTGAATATAAAACATGGAGATATTTTTAAAACGCACCATCTGGCAGACTGGCAATCTAGCAATTCACGACCACTAATGTTAAGGCCCAACATTCCAGACTATGTTATCGTGTTCATTAGTATTAATGCCCATCCACAAGGCAGTCTGCAGCTCCCACTGGTCTCCAACACCCTTCTTTCCAGCTTTTCTTTTTGTTTTTGTTCTTTTGAGGCAGGGGCTGACCTTGGACTTACTATGTAGCTTCAGCTGGCCTTGAACTTTCAGAGATCCTCCTACCTCAGTCTTCTATGTGCTGGGATTGATGGGATTACAGATATATACCACCATACCCAGCTTCTTCTAGCTTTTTTTTTTTTTTTTTTTTTTTTTTTGGTGATAATAGAGATCAAATTCAGGCCCTTATACTTCCAAGGTAGGTGTGGTACCACTTGAGCTAACTATTCACCTTCTTCTAGCTTTTCTTAAGCATGGTGGGCCCGTGTCTTCCTCACTCCAGCCTGAAGGAACAATCACATAGGAACTCCTTTATCTTCTTCCCAGGAATCCACAAACTCCCAAGTGCCTGCCATGCATTTTGCAACAGCAGGGCAGGAGTCCCTTCTTGCCAGCATGGTGGTGCCGCACACCTGTGATCTCAGCGTTATGCCAGGCTGAGGCAGAAAGACTGCAAGTTTGAGCCCAGCCTGGGCAACTAAGGGAGTTCACAAACTCAAACAAGGGCTGGGGCCTCAGTGCAAATGGCCTGGGTTCCATCCCCAGCATAGAAAGGATGAAAGTACAGAGGGGGAAAGAGAGAGAGAGAAGACAGCTGAGGGATTAGCTCAGTGGTGTTGCCACCTGCCTCGCAAGCACAAGGTCTAAATTCAATCCCCAGTACCAAAAAACCACCCCCCCCCCCAAAAAACAAAAAGGAAAGAGAGGAAAAAGAGAACTCCTGTACTCCCGTCACTGTGGGGTCTGCTCTGCAAAGATGAAACCTCCATTTCCTCTCCCCAGCACAGGGACTTCATCCTCTCCGATGCCTCTTCCCTCTCCTCCGTCTTTTCAAGTCCTCTCCTCCAGCAATCCTGGCTTGACTTCATCATCTCCTAATACTCGAAGTCTACGCGCCCTTCCTAAGGTGGCCAGACGTCCCTCTGGAAAAAAACCGAGTTCGCTCACCCTTCACTCATCACCTCACTCCGTGCAGCTTCTCCCGCCCCGGCAGCACTTGGTGAGTCACCAAGCCCCCGTGCTGCCGCGTTCAATGCACACTTTTCAGGTGGCATCCAACGAGGCTTCCTGGCACCCTCAACCCAGTTCACTGAACCAATCTGCTTGGAAAACTCTCTTCTCACGGTTTTCCTGACACTCCTCTCCGTCATGTTTCCTAGTACCCTAGCTGAGCCTCTTAGATTAGAGTTCTCTGGGCCTTGGTCTCCCCTTCTCTCCGTTTGCTCTCTAGCTACACTCCCACCACTTTAATTCTAGGTACCAACGATCTTCAAGTATTAAGGCCTCTCAAGTTACGTGAGCACCCTACTGCAGGACAAAAGCTTCTAGACACAGGGAATCTGCCCCTGCTCTTCAGGATCTGACTTGGGGGGTGGTTCAGGATATACAGGGGTGATCAACTCTGTCATCTGTCCTCCCATCTGCAAATCTCCCAACTGCAAATACAGCCAACTGGTATAACTCCAAGTGACCTCTGATTCCATTTCCTACCAAAAGCACATTGTTTCTTTAATCTCCAGAAACCACCCTCCCACCTACTCACTCAGCTGCTCAAACCAGAGAACAGAAAGATCCCTGGCACCCAACCCATCAAATCCACAGAATTGATTTCCAACACACTTTCATGACGTGAGACTCTGTCTCCACTGCCAACCAAGCTAGAATATAGATCAACCACAAAGGCCCTACCTGATGGGGCTCTTGCTTCTGCATCGGTCCACACTCTTCCCTCTGTGAACATGCACCTCCTCCACCCACTCAGATTTTGCTTTACACAGCACTGTCTCAAGGACCACATCCTAACATAAACCACATCCCTAACTCTGTTTTCATATTCTTTTACTTTGCTGCATCTGTGACAATCTGAAATGGTAAAAACTTTGCGACACTTAGTATGTCTCAACTATAGTATAAACTTCAGGGGACAGGGTCTTCACATTTTCACTGTCAAGAGACACAATTATAGTTGCTATTTCTGGGTTTTTTTTTGTTTTTTTTTTTTTTGAGACAGGGTCTTGCTTTGTAGTTCAGGCTGGCCCTGAGCTCACTCTGTAGCCCAGGCAAGCCTGGAACTCAGCAATCCTCCTGCCTCTGTCTCCTAAGTGCTGGGATTACAGGCATGAGCCACCACACCCGGCACTGTGGTACATGGTATTGATTGCTGGTGGGCGTGAGTCACCACACCCAGCATTGTATGTGGTTACTGGGATCGAACTCAGGACCTTGCGCTTGCGAGACAGGCACTGGAACCACTGAGCTAAATCTCCGGCCCATAGTTGCTATTTCTTAACAAAGTACCTGCTTATTTATAAAAGCACATTCAAAGCTTTTACAAGAGACTCTTTCCTCGCTTGCGGTGAACAAGACACCTCACCCGACCACTAGTAAAAGTTGTCTTTCCTCCCTTTCCCTGGAGCTAAGCCAGTGCAGCTCCCTGTTAGCAACAACAGAGCAAAAGTGCCCAGAAGGGACACTGAGGCTTTCAGCGAAGGTTCTGGCTCCAAAGGAACAAGGATCACAGAAAAGACATTTGCAGATATCGACTGCTATTCTTTCAAAGCCAAGCCACCTGCATTTCACATTTCATTTATTCAACAGTTGCCCTTCATGTTCCTGAGCAAGATATTTAAACTGCGATTTATTTAAATGAGCAAAGTTACCACTACTCTAGAGAAGGGGGTGAAAGGTTTAAAAAAAAAAAAAAGCAGAACTACTTCTGCTAATCCGTAAAACTTTATAATTTTATCATCCCTGAACTAGGGATACCACTTTGCAAAACGTAAAAGTACAGTACGGTCCTGAGGTGATCTAGGAACTAGGCTTGATGGGTGGGAGGTCCAAAAAACGTCTGCCTGATTGCCAACTCAGCGGAGGACCCGCTGCCAATTTCTGCTTGGAAAGGGCACCATATGATAATTAAGAAGTGTTTAATAGCAAGGCTGTCTCTGAACTTTTAAAAACTCTTGACTTCTCCCCTCTAAAAGACAGTGCCTTTTGCAAACCTCAATTCCAATTTAAATATGTATTAAAACCGTCATTTCGGAAAATTCTATTCAAATTTATTATAGTTCAAACCGAAAGCTGCAAGACTCTCAGGTGTGAGCTCAGTCCTAAGGCCTCGGATCCTGCCAAGGGTGTGCAGCCCCGCGGGTCCCGCGCGAGCAGCTCGAGCCCAAACCTGACTTCCCGAGACCTCGGCAGACGACGATGGGATGGAAAAGGCAACAACCGGGCCGAAACTTGCTGCAACTAGTGACCCGTGACGGGAGGCGACAAGGGCAGGAAGGAGGAGGCGCGAGGACTGAGCCCGCCCGAGGACTTAGATCCGGGACGCGAGCACCTGGGCTCGGACCCCTGAGGAAGGGATGGGCGCCCAGCCGCCTCCCGTTACCTCGGGTGATGAGGAAGCAGGACACCACCACCGTCGTGGCGGATGACATGGGCACCCGCGGAGGCCTCTTCGGATTGAGAACTCTGAGCACCGGGAACGGGACGGGGCCTCCGTGTCTCGGCGGCTGCAGCCCCGCGGGCCTCGGGTCCCACACGCAGCCGGAAGCCGGCCGGGCCTCCCCACGAGCGCGCACGGGCGGGCGAGACAGACCGGCGGGTCCACAACGCTCAGAGGCGGCTTTCACACCACCCACAGGAGAAAAGAAGAAACAAATTGAATACTTAAACGATATAACTCAATCTATGTATTACTTAATATTCTTAATCTTAAATCTGAGTAGTTAGCTTCGTTTGTTGGCAGCAGATGGGCTGGCGATTACAGACCTTCCAGGATCTCCGCGGTCTCGGTTGTAAATGAGGCAGACAGGAGGAGGGAAAAGGATCTGAGCCCTGCCCCATTCTCGAGCCCCGCCCATTTGCTGACGCAATGGACGTGAAAGCTGATTGGACACGCGGCTCTCTAGGTTCACAGAGCTGGAGGATGGATGGATAGATACGTTCCGAAGGGCTTTTAGGAGGCTTTGGAGGTTATTCTAAAGCAGGAGAAAACACAAAATCACTGAGCTTTTAAGTCCCATTTATTAGGAATAATAACAACAAAACAGTTGTTAAAAATTACTAAAATTATATATATGTGTATTTTTTTTTTATCCAGCCAAGATCTATCACCTATACCGACAGGACATCACGAGGATCTCTTGAAGCTGAAATCACAGGATCTGTACACATCTAACGAGACTGCGGGGGAGTGTCACGTGGCCCTAAGGAGTTTAGGCTCTTCTTGGGGGTCCTGGCCGCCTGAAGGGCCTCTTACCACAGCGTGTCTTCCTGGAGCAAACTGGAGTTTCTCTAGATCGTAGGTTGCACTTAAAGCGCTGACCTCTTCTGGAAACTCGGTAAAGTGCAGGTTCTCACAGTACCCTGGGCCTGCTGAACCAAACGCTCTGGGAGGGCGGCCTGGCATCTGGGTGTTGACCAGCCTTCCAGGTGATGGCGGTACACGCTAGTGTGAGAACTGCCGGTGGGGTTTGTGGTCTGCCAGACTAACTCCCAGTCTCTGTTTTGTGAGCTTGGGAACACAGCAAACACCCCACCCCCCCCCAACCCTCCCCACCCCGCTCCCTGTATCCCTGGGAAGTGCTGTGTGAGGAGGACATCAGTGTCTGAAATGCCACTGGGCTCCCTAAATGTCGGTTCCTTTTCTTTCTCACTTGGGTTAAAGTCCATTATCATCAGAAGCTCCCTTGGAGCCAGGAGTAGTGGCACATGCTTATCATTCCAGCACTCTGGGAGGCTGAGGCAGGAGGACTACAAGTTAGTGGACAATTTTAACAACTTAATGAAACCCTACCTCAAAATTAAAAAAAATTTTAAAAGGACTGGTGATGCGGCTCAGTGCAAACATCCTGTGTTCAATCTCTAGTACTGTAAAAACAAAACAAAATGAAAAAGCACTGGCCTAAATTCCAGGATTGTCCTGTGCACTTGCACTTTGTTAAGTATCAGAATTATTAAGAAGCATAAGAAGTGGTGATTTCCAAGAGTACTAAACTAAAAGCTTTCCATCCCCCACTCACTGAATCCTCCCAACAACCATATTGGAAAAGTTCAGATATCTCTTTTTGTACTTCAAAAAACAGATTGCATGTGGGTAACCAACTTCTTAAAATGTTGAACAGCTAGATTGCGGGTCACATTCGTGACCACTAGACTGTATTTGACGAGGCTGAGTCTGGCCATCCACAGTCACAAGATGCAACCGGAAGTGGTGGCATTTGTTCTGCTGGGTGTTTCATTAGACACATTATTCCACTCATCCTCTTATGTTTCTGTGAGGTATTATTCCAGTTTTACTTAGAGATCTACTGAGGTAAGAGAATAACACTCAACGTGAACAGTTACGGGAATGGAAGACAACAATGTATTTTAAATTATACAGCTCCACACAAACTAGCATGTGATTAGTATCTGGTGAGCAATAAAGCCCTCTCTTCCCCATGTGTCTCATGTGTCCACAAGTCCCAGAAGAATTCTTATAAACTGAAGAATAACCTCATGGATTTCTCAGATTGGCCACTTCCACCACTGCCCTAGGATAGGCAGCTCAAAGGCTTGTGTCTTGACTCCAGGCCACAAGGCCTCCTGGCCCTAGCCAGTACCATGGCTCCCTCCATCTCCTCCCTGATTTTTTCCCCGCCTTCCCTTCCTGGTCCTCCCCACCTGGTCCCCCCCACCTGCTTCTGGACCACTGGGCAATCAGGCCATCTGGGATTCCACAGCTCTTCTTGCTCTGGTCTCGTGCTATTCTGCCTCTTTATGTTTCACTCTAATTTTTGATGGACTCCTATGAATCACAATGACTTTAAAAATACCTACATTCAGGCTAGAGATTTAACTCAGTGGTTCTAGCGCCTGCCTAGCAAGCACAAAATCCCTAGTTTGACCCCTGTAACCACACACAATACTGGGTGTGGTAACTCATGCCCACCAGCAATCAGTACCACACACCACAATGCCGGGCATGGTGGCTCATACCTGTAATTCCAGCACTCAGGAGACAGAGGCAGGAGGATTGCTGAGTTCCAGGCTTGCCTGGGCTACACAGTGAGCGCAGGACCAGCCTGAACTACAAAGTGAGAGACCCTGTCTCAAAAAAAAACAAAACAGGCGGCGCTGCTGGCGGCCCGACGCGCGAGGGAGGCTGCGGCGGGAGGACTGGGCTAGGCCGGGGCCGCCTCACCCGTGCCCAGTGCCTGCGCCGCGCTGGGCTGCCCCGTCACCCGGCTGTTCTCACTCTGGCTGCTCCGGCTGCCGCGGCTCCTACCACAGGGCCCTGGCCTGTGGTGGGAGGGAAGATGCTACAGCCCGAGTCCCAGAAGGCCGCGTTCCTGGGCTGCGGGCGTCAGGGAAATTGAAAATGGCCCTGCAGCTATGCTAGGTCTATAATGGGAAGTGTCACAGTTCGATATTTCTGTTACGGGTGCCTTTTTACATCTGCGACCTGGACAGTTTTTTGTTGTTTTTGTTTTGTTTTGTTTTGTTTTGTTTTGTTTTGTTTTGTTTTGTTTTTGAGACAGGGTCTCGCTTTGTAGTTCAGGCTGGCTCTGAGCTCACTATGTAGCCCAGGCAAGCCTCGAACTCAGCAATCCTCCTGTCTCTGCCTCCTGAGTGCTGGGATGACAGGCGTGAGCCACCACACCCGGCTGAACAGTTTTGCTTTTTGTTTATTTCAACTTCAGTGAAGTGACTCAGCCATTTAAGAATGTGCCCATCAAGGGGCCCGGACCCCATGGGCCATTTCCCATGATTTAAAAGGAGAACTAGATGAGTATGTCCAGAAATACCTCCCTGCAAAGATTAAAGTAATCAGAAATTCAAAGCAAGAGGGGTTGATCCGTGGAAGAATGATTGGAGCAGCCCATGCCACAGGGGACATGCTGGTGTTCCTGGACAGCCACTGCGAGGTGAACGTGCAGTGGCTGCAGCCCTTGCTGGCCGCCATCCACGGGGATCCGCACACGGTGGTGTGTCCGGTGATCGACATCATCAGCGCCAACACGCTGACCTACAGCGCGTCCCCGTCGTGCGCGGCGGCTTCAACTGGGGCCTGCACTTCAAGTGGGATCTCATCCCCCTGTCCGAGCAGGGTGCCGCGGACAGCACCACCACACCCGTAAAGTCCCCTGTGATGGCTGGAGGACTCTTTGTAGACAGTATTTCAATGAGCTTGGCCAGTATGACAGTGGTATGGATATCTGGGGAGGAGAAAATCTGGACATATCATTTTGGATCTGGATGTGTGGCGGGAAACTCTTCATCATCCCCTGCTCGAGAGTAGGGCACATCTTCCAGAAGAGGCAGCCGTACGGCTCTCCCGAGGGCCAGGACACCATGACACACAACTCGCTGAGGCTGGCACACGTCTGGCTGGATGAATACAAGGAGCAATATTTTTCCTTAAGACCTGATCTCAAGACCAAAAGCTATGGAAACATCAGTGAGCATGTTGAGCTGAGGAAGAAGCTGGGCTGCCAGTCATTCAAATGGTACCTGGATAACATTTACCCAGAAATGCAGGTCCCAGGGCCCAGTGCCAAAGTCCAGCAGCCTGTCTTTGTCAACAGAGGGCCCAAGCGCCCCAGAGTCCTGCAGCGCGGACGGCTCTACCACTTTCAGACGGACAAGTGCCTGCTGGCCGAAGGCCACCCAAGCCAGAAGGGAGGCCTTGTGGTGCTCAAGGCTTGCAACTACAGAGACCCAGCTCAGGTCTGGATTTATAATGAAGAGCACAAGTTGGTTTTAAATAACCTCCTTTGTCTGGACATGTCAGAAACTCGCTCCTCAGACCCCACCGTGCCTCATGAAATGCCACGGGTCAGATGGATCGTAGCAGTGGACCTTTGGGAAAAATAATCGGCTATACCAGGTGTCAGTGGGACAGTGCCTCAAAGCGGTGGATCCCCTGGGCCAGAAGGGCTCTGTTGCTGTGGTGATCTGTGATGGCTCCTCCTCACAGCAGTGGCACCTGGAAGGTTAGGGGTCCCTGGATGGAACGGTACCTTGCTGGCCACACAGTGCCAGGGGAGCTTTAGAAAGAATGTCCCAGGCAGAAGCCCACATGGCCCTGTCTGGATGGACTCATCAAGGGCCTTTCTCAGCTGCTGTAGGGAATTTGTCATTCATAATGGGAAACCAAATCTAGAAACCCAATTCCAAAGAGTTGGGTTTACACAGAAGGCCGGATGGAATTGGACATTTCTATTTGTATTTATTTATGCTTCTTTTTAGCTCCCTTTAATGATGGGATGGTTTTAATCTGATCAGGAAATTGTGATTTGCTTAGAAGACTTAGAGATCATTTTTTCTATTATATCCTAAATAAATAATTTTAAAAATGGTTGCTCTACATTAAACTTCATGAGACATCATAATATTTAAGAGGCAGTAAACTGTTGTAAATTATTTTGATGCATTATCTGCATTTAAAATAAAAGATTCTTTTGATTACTTAGGAAAAAACAAAACCCTACATTCTCTCTTCTTGTCTGAATACAGAGGCACATGGCCTTTCCTTGAAGGAATTGCCCTGTGTGTTGTCATGAAAAAGTACTGAGACTGGAATCAGCAGATCTAATTAAGTTCAAACTGTGGCTTTTTCAATAAACAATGGTTGACCTTGAGAAACTCATTTCTCTCTTTGATATTTGGTTTCCCCATCTGACCAGTGAATAGAAATCCAATATTCCTTAAATAATATCATATATGTGTGAGTGCTTTCTGAATGAAAAAATGTAGGTGTTAGTTATTACTTGTCCAGCTCTCTGGTCAACTCCCAGCACAAACCTTCCTCTTTTGGCTGTAGGTTTCCACTCTAGCTTCATGTTGGAGTCACCTTGAGAGCCCACCCCAAGATGTTTGACTTACCTGCTTCAGGGTGGAGGATTTCCAGGTGATTCCAATGGGCAGGCAGCATGGAGATACTCTGATCCACAGCAGTGTACAGGGAGGCAGCCTTAGGAACATTCACCCCACCTTCCTTCTTCAAGGCCTGGTGTCTTCTGTAGGCTTCTCCATGAGGCACTCACTATGTTCCAGAGGCCTGGGCATTTTGCTGATGCACCTGCCTTTTTAAAGCTCTGGCCAAACCTTCCACTGGGACATGGTCTTCCTGTTTGTTACCATAGCAGGCCTTTCTTGAATAGCTTGACTGGGAAACTCAGCCAACAGTATTTTTACAGATGTTTCATTCTTTTAATGAAAACCAGCTCCCACTCTACCTTGGAACATGGAGCCCACTGGATGTCTCCTTTGAGGCTCTGGCAGAACAGCCGTGCTGTACACACTGCCCAGCACTGCCCTGTCTGCCCACACTGCCACCACACATGTCCACCTGCTCCTGCCTCTGACTTCCCGCCCCAGCCAGTGAGGTCCCATCTCCGGCTCACCCAGACTGGAAGGGAGGCCACGGGGCAATGGGAAAGATGCAGATTCTAGAGTTTAACCACCTGGGTTCAGATCCTCATGACCGTGGATGGATGACAGCCTCTCCCATGCAGGCTAGATACTATTGATTCCTATGATTTGCTAAAAGTAGGCAAGTTGATACCAGAAGAGCTCGTATAGGGTAAGTGCTCAAAGAATGGGAGGCTGCCTTAGTGGTGTCTGTCCCAAGACCCACACTCCAAAAAGAATGGGAACTGCTAGTGTGAGCTCTGACTCTTCTCTCACCTGCTTCCTCCCTCTCCCAGTCCTTAATTTATTCTCTAAGGTCCTGCTGGGCGTTTCCCTTTAAGGTCTGCTCAGTCGTCCTCTTTAACCTCTTTCCCATCATGCCATTTACTAAGCAGAGCTCTGGCCGTATAATTTCCATACTTAAAATAGCCAGCTGCCTCTCGAGAAGAGGCTGACCCACCTCGTGGCCCCTACCCTGCTGTGCCTCATGTTGGAAAGACTAGATTTCCTGGGTGGGCCCAGGTCAGTCAACTTGGGCAGCTCTTGAAAGAGTAACTCTCCTCTCCCTTGGGGCTCCCAGCCTCTGTTTCCCCTCTCTAGTCCTAAGCTGGCCTGAGTGACTCCAGACACAGGCCCAAGACCCTTCTTCTTGGTTTTGTGTCCTTGGCCAAAACCAAGCTTGAACACAGGGTTGGCCTGGGGGACCCCTTCCCTCTTTCAATGATTTCACCTCCTCCCATGGATCCACCCTCAGCAGTCCCCAACCTACATGCTTCTGGCTGAGGAACCTGCTTAATTACCTCACTAGAATTGCTTCTCTATGACCCCAAAGCATTTCTGTACCCCAGGGGTTCTCTGACTTCCCTGGCCCCCACTGTGCTGCATATGGAAATTCTACCATCTCTACAAACCACTGATTAACTTGCTCATATATCATAACAGTGAAATATTTATGATTCCTTATAAAATGTATACATTAACCTTTTAATTTTCCAAGACATAACATTTTACTGTTAGGCTTATTTTTGATTGATAGCTTGTAACACTAAAAACATAATAAAATTAATGATATATTTATCCCTCACAGGGAATGTATATCACTAATGTTAATGAGAAATGATGTGCATTCCTTAAGTGGAAAATAGCCATAGAAGTAGATGACATGCAAATAAAGCAGTGGTCTTAAACTCTAGTAAACACTAAGGTCTGCTAGAGGTTCTGAGCCTCAGAGCTGCAGTTAGTCCTTAGAAAGAGGACTCAGTGTCAGATGCTAAAGATACCAGTGCACCAAAAAAGAACTCTCTCCTTGACTCATTCAGATGGGATAAAGAAGTTTAAAAATAGTCACCCTCAGCTGGGCATGGTGACACATGCTTGTGATTCCAGATGTCTGGGAGGCTGAGGCAGAAGGATCTCAAATTCAAATCCAGCCTGGGCAATTTAGTGAAATTCTATCTCAAAATAGAAAAGAGGCCAGGCATGGTGGCTGATGC
The DNA here is from genome assembly GCA_004025085.1 of Thryonomys swinderianus. NCBI lineage: Eukaryota > Metazoa > Chordata > Mammalia > Rodentia > Thryonomyidae > Thryonomys > Thryonomys swinderianus. The sequence goes on from PVIC010013467.1 coordinate 30,052, forward strand.
CTATAATCCCAGCATTCAGGAGGCAGAGGCAGGAGGATTGCTGAGTTCAAGGCTTGCCTGGGCTACATAGTGAGACCCTGTCTCAAAAAAGAAAAAAAAAAAGTGATGGGCATGTAGCTCAATATGAAGGTAGCCCTGGGTCCAATCCCTAGGACCAGTAAAGAAAAGTTACTGACCCCACAGAGCCTCTGCTGAGAAAGCTAGCCAACCTACACATCTGTGAGATAAGGAGGATGGGGGTTATTGTTCTCATTTTATAGATGGGGAAAGTTGAGATTGAGAGGAACAACTGCAGAGTGCCTCATCTCAGGGGCCTTCTGCTCCAGGAAGCCCTGAGAACCTTGTGGGGCACTTCGGGTCTTGTATAGGTACAGCACCAGCACCCCGGGGAGATGAAGGTGGGATGGACACTTTTCCTTAAATTGGGGTCAGTCTGCGGTTCTGTGCCCAAGGCCCAGACCTCCTGCCTCTGGAGATAGCCCTCAGCTGCACGGAGGGGATAAGCTGGGCTATTTTCATCACTTCCTTCCTGCCCCCAGCAGCAGCCCCCCAGCAACTGCCTCCCACAGCGCTGCCACCACGGACTGTGCAAGTCACAGAGACGTGCCCTGACCAAAGGCTTTACAGGTAAGTGGCCTCTTTCTTACCCAGCATGCCCCCTTCCTGGCGGGTCCTCCTGCTACACTGGGAGGGAGAGAGGAGGCCACCTCTGTCCCTAGACCCATTTGCCAAGTGAGGGAGTATTCACTGAGGTGTGCGGGAGGCCAGATCCTGGCGGGGAAAACTGTTGGTGAGGAAGAAACAGCCCTACTGTCACGCTGCAGGGAGCCATCAGGTTGGGGTGATCTGTAGAAATTCCCTTGGCCTGCCCTCAGTCTCAGTCTCTCCAGAGATCCACCACAGTTGGGACTCACTGAACGGTCTTTGCTCCTCCCTTTATCTCCTGGGGTCTCTGCTAGGGTGAGGCAAGTCCCATCCCTAGAGCACGGCCTCCATGCAGCCCCCTCACGTGTCAGGCCAGGATCTGTGAGGCCTTCACCCCCTCGGCCACCAGCCCGTCCCACTGAGGAGAAAGCTGAGGCCAAGGAGGGAGGTGAGCATCCCGTGTCCCAGGCACCACCGCAGGCCCTCCCCCTGTGTCCTCTCCCCACAGCCTGCCCGCCCAATGCCTGCCTGGGGGCTCCTGCTCCTGCTTCTGCTCTGGACCACGGCAGAGGCCACACAGGACTGCCCGGCCCCATGCAGCTGCCAGGCCCTGGAAACCATGGGGCTGCGCGTGGACTGTGAAGGTCGTGGACTCACGGTCCTGCCCCCCCTGCCCAGTAACACACGCCACCTCCTGCTGGCCAACAACAGCCTGCGCTCCGTGCCCCCAGGCGCCTTCGACCACCTGCCCCAGTTGTGGACCCTCGACATGTTGCTGAACCCCTGGCACTGTGACTGTGACCTCACCTACCTGCGCCTCTGGCTGGAGGACCACATGCCCGGCTCCCTGCCGGACATCCTCTGCGCCAGTCCTGCCCGTGCTGCCCACTACCCTCTGGACCAGCTGACTGGCTACCAGCTGGGCAACTGTGGGTGGCAGCTGCAAGAGTCCTGGCTCCACCCAGGGCCCTGGTGGGACATTGCGCTGATAGTGTTGGCTGTGATAGCTGTGGCTCTCCTGGCTGGCCTGGCATGCGTCACCAGAGAGTCCCTGATATGAAATCAGGAGCCCAGAGGTGCGCTCTGGCCCTGGGGCAGCTCCTAGAGCGCAGGAGCTCTGCCTGCTTCAAACTTCAAATAAACTGGCTGCCCAGCCATTTGACCTAGGCTTGGGGTTGTCTGTTTTCTCTCAGCACCTGAGACTGGCTCCTTCTACAACCCTGGGCTCGCTTGGTTACAACCAGATAGCAGCTGGGGCTTCTCTGCCCCTCAGCTTCCTCGGAGCACATAGCATCTGTCCCCCTGCCCCAACACCTCATACCCCACAGTCCCCAGATGTCCCAAGCCAGGTGGTGGACTCTGATTCTCATGGCCTCTGCCTTCTGTCACGTGGGGCTCCCAGGATGATGCAGGCCACCTCCACATGAGTCTTCAGCCCCGTCTCAAAGGCCACAGGAAGCTTGCAGCAAGAACAGAGGGTACTGAAGAGCCTGGGGGAGGCTCTGTCTCCACAGTCTCAGATCCCTTCACACAAGTATTTCCAATGACAACCCTATGAGTTAGGAACAGTGGCAGCTAGGATCTAAGGATGGCACCAGAAAGATCAAGTGGGCACAGGGTAAGTCTAGAGGTCACTGACCCACAGAGTTCAGGAAGGAACAGGTAACCCAAACTCAGAGTGGGTGACAGTAGGGAACAGCAGGGACTGTGGTGAACCATGGAGCCATGTTCTGTTCAGAGGGGCTTAGCCAGTCGCCACCGTATGCACACATGGATGTGGACCAGCAGCCCAGACTTCCAGAGCAGTGGGAGACCTTGACTTTTATGTAAGATCTCTGTTTTTTCAATGTTGGCAACTACGGAAATAATTTATCAGCAGAACGAGTGAGACATGCCACTCATCTGGGTGGGACAGAAAGGCGGGGTTTGCCATTTCTGCATCAGAAGTCAGCGGCTACATGGCTGCCTAACGACAGCAGTCAGAGCCTGCAGCTCCAGTTCCGGGGAAGTACCTCACATCCTTGTTATTTCAGAAAACAGGTGAGCAAGGCAGTGTCCTCCTCCCCAGGGCGTAGAGGGACAGGTCTGTTGTGGCCACCTGCGGGGTCCTCTTTCTCTCGGGAACAGTGCCTCCTCAGAAGCTTCTGGAGCCTTGGGGTTCCCTGCAAATATGGCCCTTTTGCCCCCAACTCCCACATAGGGTAAAACCCAGATCACCTGCCCATAAATTTTGCCCCACCCCACTCTCCTTTGGCTCTACAAGCACCACCCTGTCAGTTAAACTGGCTTGGTCAACCTGCCAGGGGCTCTGAGCTGCCTGGAGAATGAGTCCCCGGAGGCCAGGCGGGGTGGAGGACCTTCAGTGGCTAACAGGGGTTCCCCAAAGTGGACATCTAGTTCACAAGAGAGCCCTGGAAACACAGGAAGTTCATCATTTGTCTTCTTCCACGGGGCTGCTAGGGCCATGACCACAGAATGGGGCTGTGGCTTGAGTCTGTCCCTCAAAGTCTGTGAGCTCAGGCCAAGCAGAGATCAGATTATGGAAGTGCCCTCTTTGCTTCCTGGCCTCCATGAGACGAGCAGCTTTCTCTGCCACACAGTCCCACGATACGGGACCACTCACTACAAGGCCACAAGCCACAGTGCAACTGACTGAAAACTATGAATCAAAACAAATCTGTCCTAGGCATGGTGGTGCACATTACAATCCAAGTACTCTGGGGAGGCTGAGGCACTAGGTTCTAGGTTCAATCCCAGTACCAAGTGTAGATACACACACACACACACACACACACACACACACACACACACACACACTGTCTCAGGTATTTTGCAACAGTGACAGGGTGTTTAAAACAGTCACTTATGGGAAGTAACAATTTATTTCTCACCATGCAGAAGGCTGGTACGTCCAAGGTCAAGGCACCAGCATTTAGCATCTGACAAAGACCCGTGTTGGTGCAGAATAGAAAGGGACAGAACAGGGCCAGAGGGTTGGCTCAGTGGTTCCAGCACCTGCCTCACAAGCGCAAGGTCCTGAGTTCGATCCCCGGTAACCACATATAATGCTGGGCGTGGAGACTCACGCCCACCAACAATCAACACCGCATACTACAATGCCGGACATGGTGGCTCACGCCTGTAATCCCAGCACTCGGGAGGCAGGGACAGGAGAATTGCTGAGTTCGTGGCGGCTTGCCTGGGCACCATAGTGAGCTCAGGGCCAGCCTGAACTACAAAGCAAGACCCTGTCTCAAAAAGCAAAAAAAAAAAAAAAAAAAGAAAGGGACAGAACAGATCCACCCTTTCCCTCCAGCCCCCGATTTGGTCACCTCCCGAAGCCTCCATTTCTAAATACAGTCACACTGGGAATTAAGTTTCAACTCATGACCCAGTGTGGGGACACTTTCAGACCACAGTCCCACCTCCATCACCCTATCTCCACCTCACACTGGCAAGGCCACCGCCACAAGGCTACCTGCAAAGCCCAGTGCATGCCACTGTCCAGGGCCCTCAGGGACCATTCTTTGATTGTGTCCTTCAGGCCAGTGAGACAGCAGAGGCTAAGAGGCCAGCACTGTGCCCGCGGGCAGGCCCAGCAGTGGCATAGGACATGCATTTGCCATCTAGATGCCAGGCCTTGGCCACCCTCACCATGAGGGCTGCCCAGAAATGTCCCCTTTCTGTGTGCCCACAGTGAGCAGCAGGTGAGTGCCCGGCTATTGTGTGCAGTCTCCACAGAAACTAACCCTGGCTGGATCCACAAGAGGATGGGTTGCCAAAAGGTCTTCAGGAAGGGACAGTTGTTCTCCCATGGAAAACACTGTGTCTTCACTCAGCGTCACAACCAAAGCTGGCACCCAACACAGTACCCACCTGATGTTGCCTGAACAGGGGACTCACCCACACCTCCTGAGAGTGCACATAATGTCCAAATCAAGGCCTGAGCCCGCGCCAGGCTTTCGCACCCTGAGCTGGTGTTAGCACAAACCTTCTCCTGTCTCACCTCGGGCCTGCAGGCCCCACCCTGGACACCGGCTCCTGGCAGCACTGGGCTCAGGATTGAGACAGGACAGGCTGGGAACAAACTACAGGCCAAAAGGAAAAGAGGGAAGTGGACGTACTCTCCTGTGGGTGGTCTGGGGGACAGGGGCTGGTTGGGACCTGGCCTACCCTGTCTGTGTCCATTGAGCCATCTCTGTGCCCTCACCAGGTCAGTCTATGAGGGCAGGAGGCAGATGAGAAACAGGGGCGCTCAGACTGGGGTGTGGGTCAGCATGCTCCAGGCCCGGTACGTGGGGAACGAATCCACGAGCGGGCGGAAGCTGACCCGCACCTGTTGACCCAGCTGTGTGGGAGGCCGGGGCTGGGGCCTCACTTGAGCCCAGGTGCTACCATTTGGATCATCAGCGTGCTCCAGGGGCCCGGGAGCCCAGTGGCTGGCGATGTCCGTGGGCGATGGAGCCTTCCGGAGGCGTGGCCGAGAGGAGGAAGTGAGGTCATGCAGCCGCTGGCCATCACGCCCTGGGAGGGGATATTAGTTTGCAAATTTCTTCCTAATCACTTCCGGGTTGTTTTGAGGCAAACCAGGGCCCTCTGTTACCTGATGCCACCATGACCCAATGCCACGGGACCAAGTACCCTGAGAGTGAAACAGCTGAACCCGTGAGCCAAAAATCTTTTCTCCTTATATAATTGGTCCCATCAGGTGTTTTGTCAAAGAAACAGAAATGTGGATCACATACCGAGAGTGTGAGGCCAGCCTGGGCAATATAGCTAGACTTCGGCCACAAACAAACAAGTAGGTGCGGTAATCCACTTTTGTTAGTCTCTCCGACTGGGGAAGCTGAGGCAAGAGGACTGCTGGAGGATGCCTGGGTAAAATAGCAAATTCCTTTCTCAAATCAATCCATCTGTTCCATCTGGGAAAAGTATTTTGTTATTTACCTGAATAAATTTTGTAGATCATATACATACATGTCTGTATATGTATATATATTTTTGTTTTGTTTTGTTTTTTGTGAGACAGGGTCTCACTTTGTAGTTCAGGCTGGCCCTGAGCTCACTATGTAGCCCAGGCAAGCCACCGCGAACTCAGCAATCCTCCTGTCTCTGCCTCCCGAGTGCTGGGATGACAAGCGTGAGCCACCACGCCCGGCACTGTGGTATGTGGTATTGATGGCTGGTGGGCGTGAGTCACCACGCCCAGCATTCTTTGTGGTTACCGGGATTGAACTCAGGTCCTTGCGCTTGCGAGGCATGCGCCGGAACCACTGAGCTAAATCTCCGGCCCTGTATATGTATATATTATAAAATATATTTGAGACAAAAAGCAAAAAGTCAAGATTTAGGGGTTCATTATTGTAGTGGTGGTGGTGGTTTTATGATACTAGTTGTTGAACCTAAGATCTTTTTAATGAGCTACATTTTGGTCTGTTTTTAATTTTTCATTCTGATAGAACCTTGTTGTATTGCTACGTTTCTTGAGCTGAGCTCCCCGAAGTCATCCTACCTCAGTCTTTAACAGTACCCGGGACCACAGGTGTGCACCACTCTGCCTAGTGCAAGTTCTTAAGGAAAACAGAAATGTTGAAATAGATCTTTGAAATGGAATAAGCTGTTAGGGGAACAGACCAAAATTTCAAGGCAGGCTTCCTGTCTTGTGTTGGTTCTTCATAAGCTCAGCCCCCAAGTCGTCCCGACCAGTGATCAGTTTCGGGGTAGACGTGTGTGTCAGGAGCTGGGGCAGCTGCTGTCGCCAGAATCACACCAACCCTGCAGAGGGGCAGGGAAGCCAATAATTACTATCACGCGGCTAGTGCCATAACGGGTGGCTTCGCAGAACACTGGGTTCGTCGTCTCGGAAGGTGGAGGAAGGAGTCTGAGAAGCCCACAGAGTCGTTGCAAGTGCAGAAAAAGTATTCAGTGGTCAGAGTGTTGTCTAGAAAGTAACTTGGAGCTGTGTAGGTGGATCTGAAGACCGTGGGACTCAAGCGTGGCCTGTGGAAGGCCTGTGTGCAGTCCATTCCCCAGCCTACAATTAAAAACGTGATGTCCCATAAGATAAAAATGAACAGCGCAGTCTCCTGTTCCCGAGGGTTTGAACAACGTACGTGGAAGCCAATATCAGGGCTCCAGTTTTTGCAGAAAGATGGTAGTGGTGGAGGTTGACTGACAAAGCCAAAGAGTCCACCTCCAGTTGTCTCCCCTCTCAGGGACCTGGGGTTTGGGGAAACAGAGGGCTGACTGGTAATAACTGGGAGGCTCCAAAGAGATGGCACCCAGGATGCAGACCCAGGTGGAATTTATGGCTAATTCCTGCCCTTCCTGCAACCATTTGATTCTAATCCAGGTGTGCAGTCCTCCTTCCTTAGGTTCCGTTCTTAGACTTATGGTTCCGTCAGGCCCCAGGGCACCTATGTGCTGAAGCCGACTTGAACAGCTTTTGGGGAAGTCGCTGTTTCATTCCCTGTTTGGAAATTATGTGTGCTTCTTCTTTGGGAGTAGAGGTTACCTGGATAATTGTGACTCTCTTTGTTTTAAAAATGTATATTTAAATCTACTTAAATTGTTTGCTGAGCTGAGGGTGCAGCTCAGTGGAAGAGTGCTTATCTCAGGCCTGAAGGTTCAATCCCCAGCACTGCACAAAATTTTGCAAACCGGGCACGGTGGCCCGTGCCTAGAACCCTAGCTAGTCAGGAGGCTGAGGCAAGAGGACCATAAATTTGAGTTTAGCTTGGGCAACTTAGAGACTTAAACCGTCACCAGGCTGAGTCTGGGAGTTTTCCAAATGTAACCCACCCCTCTATAGGAAGCTCACTGACTCCTGTCACGGAAAATGAATTTTTTCCCCCTGTACCGAACTTAGGACCTTGCACTTGCCAAGCAGGTATGGTGCCATTGAGCTATATCCCCACCCCAGAAAAAGTTCTAGAGTATGCTAGAAGGAGACACAAGTAGGTTTTAGGAGAGAGAGGCAGAGAGTGCGATACACACTCAAGAGGGAAATGCAGGTGTGCCGAGAAAAGAGATGCATTACAGTGAGGAACTGAATACATTTCTACTTTTTCTTGAAGGGGGAGAAGCTAGGGAAAAAGTCCCCACCATCTCTCTTCCTTTCTTAAAAGGTAACAGCTTGTTAACAGACAGGGGTTTTATTTTTTTTGAATAGGTGATTTAAACATTCTCTGGACTTATTCAGCCTTTTGTTGACATTTTTTTTCTCAAAAAGCAAGGGATAAAACTCATGGCCTTGGGCTGGAGATTTCACTTAGTGGTTCTGATGCCTGCCTAGCAAGCGCAAGGTCCCTGGTTTGATCCCTAATAACCACACACAACAAT